>JAVTVY010042516.1:0-180634 GCA_036873755.1 Hanleya hanleyi
GTCACTGCATTTCGAAGAATTAGTGACAATTCCATGGAATATCAGAGCTTCTGAGCTATTTCACCTGGGCTTTGAAGCATTAAGAATGGCGTTGGTGGGCGTTGCTACAAGATGACACCTCACACGACGCATTCGCACCGCGGATGGTCCATCTCTACACCAAATACCACCCTTCACTGCCCCAAAATGCTCACTTTCGCTACTACTCGTACTGACACGCCTCTCCATCGAGTGCACTCCATCACCAATGACGTCACAGATGCTGTGGATATCCCTCAACGCGGAATGTACACCCCGAGAGCTACAACATGACACCTCTCAGGACGCATTCAGACCAAGAATGGTTCCTCTCTACTCCGAATACCTTCCTTCACTGCCTCAAAATGTCCACTTTCGCTACTACTCCTACTGATGACGTCAACAATGACGTCACAGATGCTTCGGACATGCCTCAACTCGGAATGTACACCTCAAGAGCTACAAAATGACACCTCACACGACGCATTCGGACTAAGGATAGTCCCTCTCTACACCAAACTCACCCCACGCACCCACAAAATGTCCACTTTCGCTACTACTCGTACCGATGACGTCATCAATGACGTCACAGATGACGCGGACATCCCTCAAATCGGAATGTACACGCCGAGAACTACAAGATGACACCTTCCAGGACGCATTCGAACCGTGAATAGTCCATCTCGACCCCAAATACCTTCATGTACTACCCGAAAATGTCCACTTTCGCTACTACTCGTACCGATGACGTCACCGATGACGCGAACATCCCCCAAAATCGGAATGTACACCCCGAGAACTACAAGATGACACCTTCCAGGACGCATTCGAACCGTGAATAGCCCATGTCGATCTCAAATACCTTCATGTACTACCCGAAAATGGCCACTTTACTTAATACAACCAACTGCGCATGCGCAGATTGACGCGACTTGCATTCAAAAACACACCATTCTGACTCTACCCCACACAAGCTTCACTTTGACACCTCACACGACCCATTCGAACCGTGATTAGCTCATCTCTAACCCAAACACACCCCTACATAGCACCCATGTTTTATTCCTAATGCATCAATGCCCAATGTGGAGATTCAGTCAAACTGAAATCAGTGGTGTAGGATGGGGTCAAAATGTAACCCATCAAGTTTAGAAGGCAAGAGCACTATAGTAAAAAATAGAGAGCCAATGAAATCAGCCTACAGACCAAGTACGTGTCTTTGGTCTAGGTTTGGAGCGGGCATTTCATTGAGGTACGTGTATACGGTGAGTGAAGAGACTCGTCCAACACGTATAGATTATGACTATAAGTTCTATGAGCATAATGCATGAAAGTGGCTTTGAACACCGTATTAGTCAATCAGTGGCCTAGAATGGAGCCAAAGGTAACCCATCCATGTCCACATAAGCTTCACTTTGATACCTCACTCGACCCCATTGGTCCATTAGGGGCTCCCCTAGCTCCCAACACGGCTATTTTCATACCCTTGGGCCACCGCGCATGCGCAGAATGCCGATAGTTCAGCCCCATATCCAGCCCATCAGATGCCCCTTCACGAATGCTTCACTTTGATACCTCACTCGACCCCATTGGACCATTAGGGGCTCCCCTAGCTCCAAAACGTCTATTTCCATACCCTTGGGTAACCACGCATGCGCAGAATGCCGATATTTCAACCCCACGCCCAGTCCATCAGATGCCCCTTCACGAATGCTTCACTTTGATACCTCATACGACTCCATTGGCCCATTAGGGACTCCCCTAGCTCCAAAACCGCTATTTCCATACCCTTGGGCCACCGCGCATGCGCAGAATGCCGATATTTCAACCCCACACCCAGCCCATCAGATGCCCCTTCACGAATGCTTCACATCGATACCTCACTCGACCCCACTGGACCAGTAGTCAATCTCCTAGCTCCAAAAAGGCTATTTTCATACCCTTTGGCCTCCGCGCATGCGCAGAATGCCGATAGTTCAACCCCGCGCCCAGCCCATCAGATGCCCCTTCACCTAACCTTCAATTTGATACCTCACTCGACCCCATCGGACCCTTAGGGGCTCCCCTAGCTCCAAAAAGGCTATTTTCATACCCTTCGGCCGCCGCGCATGCGCAGAATGACGATATTTCAACCCCACACCCAGCCCATTAGATGCTCCTTCACCTAACCTTCACTTTGATACCTCACTCGACCCCATCGGACCATTTTATCTAGGGACTACTTTTTCTCCGCGGAAGCTTTTTCCCGAGACCGAATCACCGCCAAAACCACGGCCAAACTGCATCACCGCGCATGAATACATTTTTTTTTTTTTTTTTTTTTTTTGCCGGAACTTTTTTTGCCCGAACATGCCCGAACATGCCGTCCAAATAACATTTAATCCAGATTTACATTTATGTTATGAAACAGTGAAAAATAAAACAGAACATCTCTAATTTTCAGCCAAATGGAAATTTGAAATCTAATACACAAATTCCTTGCAATAATGAATAGGGAAATTGTATCTGCTATATAGTACAAATTAAACAGTACTAAATTCTTAAATTTTAAACCTTTAAGCTAGTAATTTGATATCAAGTTCAGAAATCCATCTATGTAAATGAAGCTGTTCAGTTTGGACAGTATAGATATTTCGTTCCATTTGGACAGTAAAGCTATTTCCTTCCATGTAGGTATGTTATATTCTATGTGCTAATATAGCCAATATATTATGTTTTCCCATAACACACATAATATTAACAGTTCTAAATTCTCTAGTTTTCAATCGGTGTACTTGAAATTTAAAAAATGATCATGAAATGTATCTAAGTTTATGGATCTCTTCGGTCTGGGGAGTAACCATCTTGTACCCACCTCCCACATCTCACTCACACTGGCGGCCATCTTGTACCCACCTCCCACATGTCACTCACACTGGCGGCCATCTTGTACCCACCTCCCACATCTCACTCACACTCGCGGCCATCTTGTACCCACCTCCCACATCTTCCACTCACTGGCGGCCATCTTGTACCCACCTCCCACATGTCACTCACTGGCGGCATCTTGTACCCACCTCCCACATGTCACTCACACTGGCGGCCATCTTGTACCCACCTCCCACATCTCACTCACACTCGCGGCCATCTTGTACCCACCTCCCACATCATGACACTCGCGGCCATCTTGTACCCACCTCCCACATCTTACACTCACTCACACTCGCGGCCATCTTGTACCCACCTCCCACACATGATGAACAGCTCTCACAGATTTAACAAACATGGGAGACAGTAATGCACTGTTACAATGATCACTGTCATAACATGCACATAAACAGACTCACAGTGAGTGATGAACAGCTCTCACAGATTTAACAAACTACTCGCGGCCATGTTGTACCCACCTCCCACATCTCACTCACACTGGCGGCCATCTTGTACCCACCTCCCACCAAATCACACTCGCGGCCATCTTGTACCCACCTCCCACATCTCACTCACACTGGCGGCCATCTTGTACCCACCTCCCACATCTTGCACTCACTCACACTCGCGGCCATCTTGTACCCACCTCCCACACATGACACTCGCGGCCATCTTGTACCCACCTCCCACACATCACGCATGCGCACACCGCCCCAATACCGCCCCATTTTACACACTTATGACGTCACACAAGGTTCTGCGCATGCGCAGTGAGGCGCTATCTCATCAATTTACGCCTTGTATACTACTATTGGCTTAATCTGATAAGCACTGGCATCATCCACCTCCATCGCGAGGGCGTTTTCATCGAGGCTTCAAGTCCATCTACAAGATCGACAATAAATTACATATATTTACTACGCTTTATATACTATTGTATAGTCGACTCAAAAATGGAAACAATACCATACTTTATTCCAAAACATGCGACAGAGATTTGTTGACGAAAGCGTTCGCGATTCAGTCGCAATTTTTTTTAGTTTTCCAAATACACGATTGCATCGCGATCGTAGGTCAGGTTTCTTTGGTGTACAATAGCTATTCAAAATTTTTACGATAAATATGAATGACAAGAAAATAATTTTCGGCTTCTGATAAACGAGACACCAATATTCGGTAACTGATTTCCTTAAAATCCAAATTATTTCTTGCTTACAAGAGATTTTTTGTGGACTACTTTCTGACTTTTAACGGCAAATCGGTCATTTACTCGACGTCGGTAAATACACGGAAAAGACCGAACAGAAGAGAATGATCTAACTCTTGAAATATGTGCATCATTCATTTCATGGTATTACTGGGTATGAGTTTCCAATGAAACATTTTTCTTGACAATTCACACCAACTCTAGTTCCCAGTTTGCGCAACAGTATGATGTAGTTGCGTAACCCGACATGCAGTATCTATGTATCAGTCAGCCTCTACAATTAGGGGAAATTTAACTTTGCCTCACGACTGGTGACACATAGGCACAGGATGGTCGTATAGGGACAAACAATTGTCAAACAAATATCTCCAGTTGTTTTTCTTATTAGAAATCATCAGTTCTCTCATTATCAGTTCTTCAATATTCTCGGCATTGGTTTACGGGGAGTCGCTTTTCGATTGTGAAAATCGCACAAAAATCTAGAATGAAGAAATCATTATTCATCGGAAGACTCTCTTGCCATACATGTAGTTTGTGCAACTATATGGTGTAGCAGCGTGACTCGATATACATTATCTTTGTATCAACTATCAACCCAGGCTTGAGAAATATATATTTGCCTCGCGATGGACGACACACAGACACAGGCTGGTCGTGTAGGAGTAAATTATTATAAAAAAATCTCGAGATGTTTGTTTTTTTCTCTCTCTCTGTATTATGGCTCTTCGATATTCGTGCCAATGATTCGCACTCAATCGGTTTTTGATCGACAAAATCGAACAAAAATTTCGAATGAAGCTTTCTGGCCATCAAATATCATCTCTTCAGAAGATTCAATTTGACTCGGAAAAATAATATTTTAAATATGCGTGGTTTCTCTTCGAACGCGATAGCACTGTTTCCGATATTTGAAACAAATATCGGTGCTGTTCGACCATTGTGCACTGAAGCGTGGGTTGTGAGAAAATGTTTCTCTAATTCTTTTTTTCTCGCGTTGATTTATCGCCTGCGTTTCTCACACGCGTTGCATTTGATGGTCCATATAAAAAATCTTTCGGGCCAACATTCTATCAAAGTATCAAGATTCCTGTAATCAGCTCTAGCCAAAATACCAGCATTGAAGATACAGTTGAACCCTACAACATTTTATCAAGTTTAAATCTTCCTTGCAATCATGCCCAACTTCGTAATTTACTCACGATAAATACTCATAACATCAATTTTAACCATGTGACTTCCTTCAGGCTAGATGCGACCTTTTGCAATAACCTGATATGGGACCTGTTACAATAATATTTTGCTGCTGGATTTACATGTAATGATGTCTCAAAAACAAAATCACCGGTTATATTATACTAGCATGTCTTGGAAGTTTCCATCTTCCGGCATAGTTTCTGATTTCCGTTAATAATCATGCAATACTGTCTTTCGGATCCTACACTTGGCGGGCTTCTCGTTCGGGCCACCAGTTACTCCCAGAATCAGTGCAAATCAGGAGCCACTGTAACGTCTCGAGAGACATGAATAAACATGCAGAGTCATGCCTTAGATCCACCACTGATCGATGGAACGATCGTAGCCTGCACCGGCGGCCAATATTGAAAAATGAGAATCTAGTGGAACGTACCCTTAGACAGTCGGCATCCAGAGAGGATGTCCAGGTCAATAACCGAAATACAGTTGCGCATATGTCGCTATCAAAAATCTTAAGAAAGAATCACATATATGCTAATGACAATAAACCACCGTGAGGTTCCTCGCAGCTAAATTCGCTTCACTGGCAACTGAGACTTGGATTGTTAACTCATAGTGTTGAACCTATAAATGTGTTTCCACTTCACGGTTGCGACACACAGCATGCTCTCGCCATTGAAACAGTAACGCCATCCTACTAGTAACTCTTATCGCCACTGGTTGCAACGGAACAACAGTGCATCATTGAATGTACATGTCAATTTGGAATTTGCGCCTTGTGACCACCTTTAACCGTTTGATCCAGAAAAACAGTAAACAGGGATCTTAGTGTTTCAGAGATATGTAAATCGTATGCTATAATTCCATGGTTCGTTTCCAGATGCATGTATGGTGTATATACAAACGACGACACCAGAACCACAGAGCCAATCCCCGTCAAGTCGATTTTGGTAGAGACTCGAATTTGCAGTTTAACACTACCAGGACCTGAGCGATAAGAACGTTATCACTCCCCCGACACATGCAGACAAACCAAACTTTCTACTCTATCTCCGGAATGACACTAAATTCAAAGCTGACACTCCGCGACTGCAGTTTATCCTACTGGGGCCGTTTTGAGCCTATTTGTAGTACCACCGCAGATCCCTAGAGCAGGGTCGCATGGATAAATTCAAAATGAGACGCCATGTTGGGTATCAAAAAAGTGATGTTCTCGTTATTTTTCTTCAAAATGTTTACTTTTCTGCGGATTGAATTGGGCAAACTATTTTATTTCACATCAGATTTTTGAAAACTGAATCAGCATGCATTTTTGCGAAGAAAGTCATAAATAAAAAAAACAGTAAAAACTGACAGAAAATCACTGTGACGTCATCAGTCCGGTCATCTTGGATTTGTTACATTTCTTGTTATCGCTTGACCCATTGTGGTAAGTTTCAGATCCCTAGTTAAATTTAGGAAAATATTTAGGAGAAGTGGGGCCAAATTACAAGAAGTATTCTTCTTTGTTAGTTCTTCAATTGTCCTTGTGTCTTGCTCAAGGAACACAATTTTGTAGTTCGTGCAATTTTTCAGTGTAATATATCGGCTAACGGACGAACAACACTGATCCGGTTCGAATAAAAAGATAAGAGATATCAATAATCGCCATTCGTCTGAGAAAACTCGCCGTTGTCCATGATATGGGAAAGAACTCCCAGCTACGTTGTCTCATTGTTATGTGAGAGTGGCCTCCCCTGAGCTGTTCTCGCGATTCACTGCTATTGTGTCCTGCAGGAAAATCGAACTTCAACACATAATATCAGCTGTGATATTTTTATCCATATTTGGATGTTTTCTTTCAGTTTTGCAATGTGTTCTTCCTAGTGATAGCTTATCGGAAAACTATCCCTTTGTTTGAAATCTTAATTAAATAAAAATCAGATTTACGATCGCTAAGGCCGTCTATTGTACTTCTCTTGATCATTGAGCCATGACAGCAACATCCATGTCTTGCTAGAGCATCTGAACGTGTATAACTTCGAAGGCATCCGGCACTTGGCACAGGTATGCCTTTTCCTCTGACATCGTTGGATGGGTTTTGAGGTGCTGGATATTTGAACAAATATGAAAAAGTAACGAAAAACAAAATGATATTTAGTTTGAGGAGCAATATATACTACTGCATAATTTAGGTAAACGTACTCTGCATATGTTCTTTAGTGATAACATAATGGGCAATAATTGCATAAAATCTCAACATACTGGATATCGTGCTGAAACTCCGTGTAAACCACCATGTGTATAGTAAAAACGTGCCTTTCCAGGAATATACATGCTTAGTCCAGCTGGCCCTTGATTATACAGCTATCGAATCTACTCGAACCATATAATCGGTGACCTCAAGGCACAAGTGACAAGCTAGCTCCTCGCAAGAGAGAAGCGATAGAAAAGTTTCCGTCATGTCATCATGATGTTCCTGTCTTGTTCCTGTCATATCCCTATAACTGAGTCACTATGCATTATTATACCTTAACCAAGCTTTGATCGTATCTGTTCATGTGAACACAGTGAAGACATTGCACTACATGATGAGCTTACGATCCCTACACCCGAAACAGGCGGAATTAGATACAATCTATACTAAGTTTAACAACAGGCATTCTGAACGATTCGAACGATTTTTCTTTCAGTGTCTATGACATTTATACCAAACTTGAAAAAATTGGAATGAACTCATGTTACAAAATAACCTCGTCGAAACTGTTTCTACAATAATGCGCCATGTAATCGCCATAGGTTTCATGCGCATAGCGGGTCCACTGAGTTGAGGTGTGGAGTGCCAAAGCAAAATATAAATAAAAGACATTTTTCAGTTAGCGTACAGTGGCCTTGGTAAATCTCAGTCATTGCGTCTTAGGGTTAGCTTAACAGCATCTTTATGTTGTGTTTTTCTGACAATTCGTCTATTTAGAAGTGAATATGGTGGCTGATATCTGCCATGTTGTATCATCATGCTATCGCCCTATTTTTACTGGAGCGATGGTACGACAGTACGATGCGATGGCACGATGCGATGGTACGATGGCACGATGCGATGAAACGATGGTACGATGCGATGGTACGATGACACGATGCGATGGCACGATGGTACGATATGATGGTACGATGGCACGATGCGATGATACGATGGCACGATACGATGGAAACTCCCCATCGTATCATCGCATCGTGCCATCGTATCATCGCATCGTACCATCGCAACGTACCATCGCTCCAGTAAAAATAGGGCGATAGTACGATGATACGACATGGCAGATATCAGCCACCATAGTGAAAGCACCACCATTTTCTCTCTATAAATATAGGAAGCCATGCCAGAACTAGCATCAACTTTACCACGAATCAACGACGGGGACAGTAAGTAGATTTAGACCTGGACTAGCTGCATACGTTTACAGAGAGAAAAAACTTGCTGTTTTCATCGGGAAACTGTGCGGCTTTGCACAAATAAAGATTCTTTTATTACATAATTCTAAGACACAGGGACTGGAAAATAATCTTAATCCTTTGTCGTTACGGAGAAGGTGTGCAAAGTTTGCTACGGGAGGCCATAATGGCCCACCAGGCCTAATAGTGACCAGCTACATGAAACAGCTCTTTTCGTAAGTTCTGTTTCAGTTTGACACTCCAAACCGCCCCTCGTGTGGCCAAAACCCCCATTAAATCGCGCCAGCTCATTTCCAATATATCTGGGATGTCTCTGTGTGGACCAGATATACCGCGGTCATTTTTTATTTGAAAAGAAATGTCATTTAGAAATAATATACCGCTGACCGTTGATACATTTTGTCATTGATTCATTTTATTGTCCACTTGTTTGACCTTTCTAGATTGATACTGGCCATGCGATTGACTGTGACAGAAGTGTCATTGGCGCATTCCATGGTCAAATTCCTTTCATTCAAATAGCTGACAATCTTTGGCAGAAGAGATCACAAATAGATTCATTTATTACTGAGACAAGTGGGACTGGATCTGGTGTGAGGTATCATATTTTGGCTACAAATCGCCAAAATCTTAAAAATGTCAGCTTGTAAGGATTACGCAACGCCGTGTTAAACCGCTTTATACGCGAAACCTCCCCAAAGGTTATTCTTGGGTAGATGATTTCTCCCTGAGACTTTACTATTTTAGTAAAGTTTGTAAAACCAACAATAAACGAGCATAATGCATCTTCGATCCGTGAACTGTTCAGTGTATACGCCCTACCTTGCCATAGGCGAATCGTTCAATACTTAAAGATGCAGGCCATAATCAGCCAATACTGGTGCATATGCCGAATTTCTGACCTCCGCCTGGGCGTACACCCACGTCCTGTCACCCTCAGTTGGTTAAGTGCTAGTAGTTCACCACTGAATTATATGGAAATGCTGACTATATAAAATCATTTTCTCAAATTTCTAAAGTCGGCTAAATTTCTACAATATATTTACTGTCCTCTCTATATACATATTGATATATTACCGCATGTCGAAGCACATGTGTCACTGAATGTATGATATTTACTGAATATGCATATTTTTGCCCTATTTTACAAACAATGATGCCGAATATCTGCAAAACTCACCTAGTTTTTTGGACGATTATCGGCTAACGCAAGCGTTTTCATCGAAACCATCGGGAGACTCCTGAGCCTTAGACGTGAGGCCCAATCCCTAAAACTTTACGGAATATTTCGATCCATTGGTCCCAAAAACACACGTTATCAGTTCGCCGAAGACAGATCTGAATATGATATCTTAGAGATATGACTCTGCACCATACGACTACACCATTACAAAGCTTGTTAAGAAACATAACGTTGAAGATATAAAACTAGCATATTTTCCCGTGGAGAAAGTTAACGCCTTGACGGCTACTGCTTCCAGATGTAGGTATATGATTCAATGATATGATCAGCATCAAGAAAAAATGCAAATTATATTACATCTGTAACACTAGAATATATCGACAATGATTGGAGGAATAGCCTGAATATCTTCTCAGATGGATGAGCTTTCGTTATCCCAGGATCCCAGGATAATTGGAAATTAAAGACGTGTTAAAGTCAACAGTGTCAATATGTCTGTATACATTAGTGAACTAAAACAGTCATCATAATTTCCAAGTCCAACTCTTAAATCTACACTAGTAACAATGCCAAACCCTCGTTGATCGCGCAAATATAATCTAGGACACCTAATCTACTTCCTTGAGAACACTGAATATTATTATACGCTAGGATATGCTCCCACGATAAGACCATGTCCCCCTTTTAACTTATCAATGGAAATAACACCGGAGATACGTTGATTGCAGTCTTTAATATCCGTAACCCTGCTAAAGATTATGGCCACAACTAACACATTCTATATAACACAAGTCGAAAATGTCACTGACATATTTCGAAATAAAATAAGCTTTGCAACAACAAAGATCAACACAAAGATGCAGTACCAGGACCAAAGAAATAGAGGCGATCAATTTCGGCATAAAATATAAGCAATGATGATAGCGGAAATACCTTTATTTTGAGGGCCGTCTGTAACATTACTTCCCATTTTGCAGCGCAATTTTCTCTGAAATTAAATTGTGAATTTTGAATTTTATGATTTGTGTTCGATATTTGTTTATCATAAATATCGATTGCCGTTTAACGCGCAATGGAAAATTAATTATATTTTGGATGTCAGTTTTATTGAGAAAAGCATGTAAAAAATGTTCTTTTCGTTTCGAAATGGAATTTTCTTGCTTTTGGAAACGATTATTTTTGTCTTCGTGGTCGAACACGTCGTTCTCTGGTAAATTGTGTACGGAAAGGTTTGTAACTGTTTTATATTGAGGGGGTAGGTGGTTTGACGGAATTCTTGTGTATAACATTTTAGGAAGATCCATTCAGTATATCCTGGGAAATAGCGGTAACAAGAAATGTACCTATTACTAGTTTTATCATTCAAAGAAATCCAAGATGGCGGCAATGAATGAACTTTTAAAGTATACAGGGAATTCGAGGTTGGCATATTGTTTTGTTTAATATTCGGAAGCTGCGTGCACTGAGAAAAGCAATAAGTAATGGGACTGGTCCGGTTTCAATGCAGACACCAGCTTGTCCACTTGTATCGCAAATTATCATGTGTCTTATCAGCTGACGCCGATCAATACTCATCCGCGCTATTGATGGGTTTCATGAGGGATTAATTTTCAGTCCCTGTCTCCCATGCCCTTCGAGTATGGGTGCAGTATCTCGTTCATATAAATAGCGTTAGTTTTCATCTTTGTTTCCCCGTAGCGAAATGTTTCCATTGTACTCAGAGAAAACATATAAATGAATAATAATCCTACTGAGAGATTGTGATTGCTTATATTTAATTAAAACAGTACCAACACAGTCTCGCAGTCTAGAGTACGAGAGGGTTCCGCATTATATTGTCTGAGAAGTCTCGAATAAGTGTTGTAGTCAGATTTCCAAACCCGGTCCGCTCCGGTCCAAGTGGAAAATCAGCAATATTCAACAGGATGCTAGTAAATATAGCACCTAATAAAATACAAGAGGATTTTCCATGTGATCAAAAACGAGCGGTCGCCATTATTACGAAATTAGAGAGGAGCCATTCGTGCGCAGCAGTGAAGAGAGCATCCCTAGTTCTGGCCAGGTTGACAGATACCGTCAGACTTGCATTTCGGAGGGACTTGATCTCCTCTTAGTTCCCATTTTGCAGCGCAATTTTCTCTGAAATTAAATTGTGAATTTTGAATTTTACGATTTGTGTTCGATATTTGTTTATCATAAATATCGATTGCCGTTGAACGCACGCGATGGAAAATTAATTATATTTTGGATGTCAATTTTATTAAGAAAAGCATGTAAAAATGTTCTTTTCGTTTCGAAACGGAATTTTCTTTCTTTTTTGAAACGTTTTTTTTTTTTGTCTTCATGGTCGAACACGTCGTTCCCTGGTGGATTGTGTATGGATAGATTTGTAACTGTTTTATATTGAGTGGGTAGGGGGTTTGACGGAATTCTTGTGTATAACAGTTTAGGAAGATCCATTCAGAATATCCTGAGAAATAGCGGTAACAAGAAATTCAAGATGGCCGCCAGTCAGTCATATTGAAATCCAAGATGGCGCAAAAGCCGGATTTACCTTTAGTACAATTTTTTTCTTCAAAGAAATCCAAGATGGCCGCGATGGATGAACTTTTAAAGTATACAGGGAATTCGGAGTTGGCTTATTTTTTTGTTAATCGGAAGCTGTGTGCACTGAGAAAAAAGCAAAAAATAAATAATAGGACCGGTCCGGTTTCAATGCCGACACCAGCTTGTCCACTTGTATCGCAAATTAGACCCAAACCAGTTAGACCTAATTGTTGGTTTACATCCATGGCTGCAGACATCTTGCCTGATAATAATTACCCTTTTATGCAATAAAGAGATGCTGGCAGGGAAAGAGGCTGATCAGCCCAATACAGCCCAGGAATTCCAACCTCATCACGTGACCCTCGTACGTAGTAGTATATTATGGCACTATAGAACACTGTCTGCAATCTCTTAACATAGTGACCTGCTATTTCGGCTCCACAAGAATTTGACCTCGACCCGGTGACCTAGGGTCACGAAACTTAGTCAGTAGGTTCCCGCGGATATTGCGCGTAGACGGCCGTGATTTTTAAAACAATGGCGACCAAATCGGAAGTGAGTTCATCAAATCGGTAAATAGCCAATATCTCTCGAACGACAGGGGTCAGAGGCATGGGAATTTCGCTGGTGGATACATTAACACAAAGGGCGTTAACCGGAATATAACGATGACGTCAATGACCAACGCTATGCCGTAGATACATGAGATTAACATTGAAAGTCACTGGGGTTTTATGTAGGGCAGATCACTCTTGCTGGGCCGTCACGTGACCGGATGTCACGTCAGAGGAAGTGACCCGGATGTGACCTTTGACCCGGACGTAGCCCGGATGTTTCGTCACAGTGACATCAGCTCCACGTCACTGCACCGACCCTCATTTTGGACCCTCATTTTTAATAAGGAATTTGCCCTTTACTACTGGAATCAAAGGTGGCCGCCAGTCAGCCATATTGAATTCCAAGACGGCGCAAAAGTCGGATGTGCCTTTAGTATTAATTTTTGCATTCAAAGAAATCCAAGATTGCAGCAATGAAAGAACTTTTAAAGTATACATAGTATTATATTGGATTGCATCATACACACGACACACGCAGGACTTGTCGACGGAGAATGCACTTAAAGCGGGCTACGACGAATAGTTGATGTACAGACTCTTTGAAGTGTTCCCGACTGTACCGAGCTGAAAAACCTCTCGTCAACCCTTGTTGGACGTGCAAATCCAAAGACGAGGAGTCATAGAGACTGACGGTTGAGGAATGTTACAAGCGGATTTCGCCAACAAGTACTTCGGCGGCGGCGTATTGGATAGAGGTCTGGTGCAAGAAGAAATCCGGTTCGTCATCTTGCCGGAGTTGTTAGTCGCGCGATTGATCACGCCCGTGTTGAAGGACAGACAAGTTTTGTTAATGAGTTGTTCGGAACAATACAGCGATTACCAAGGCTATTCCTCCTCTTACTATTCCTTGTTGAATGTCTATATAAGAGTCGACTCGATTCTCCCAGTGTTCATTTGACCCGTCGACGTCGGAACGATCTGACGTCTCGTGCGGTTTATCATATCTCTTTTCGTATGGATAACGAAACAGGAGGAGAGATATTACATCGAGTCTTGTTTGTACATTTATATTCAGTGCGATGCTGGCAGAGAAAGAGGCTGACTAGCCCAGCCAATTAACAAAATTCAAGTGGATCGCGTGAACAATTTAGAGATAAAATTCCATGTTTCCAGACTTCTGTACTTCAACAAGTACCACTCGAGTTTGATAAATCAATCTTCTGATCGAACATGTCTAGCTGGTCGCGAGGATGGAATGGATCGGTTGGAAAAATACTGCTGCATATAACCCGCGAGAGTGGTCTACCTCCGCCTGTACGATAACTCCCGCGGCAGTAACCCCGACGATAAGTTTGTTGGTCGCCTCGTCGACCGCCTTGCATAGCGGAGTCGTGTGCCCTGAAAATGCTCCGACTGAAGCTCGATTGCCGATCGAATACTTTCCACGCGGGTAGGGCTGAACGCTGTGGTATTAGACTGGAACCCTCGAAACACCCCGGCCGTGTCGATTCTCAGCAAGCGATATGGGTTATTCCATGACCATTTATATTCACCCTCTCAGGCTCGGCATACATCATCAGCAGTCCGGCAGAGGTTATCTGAGGTTAACATTCTCCTCCTTTGGGTCAATATACATGTAGTTTCTATATACATGTATCTCTTAGCTATACATGTACAGAAGCAGGTAGTAGCCGTTACCTTCCTTCATCACAGATATGATATTTTCGTCTCACAGACACGCTGTACAACCCTTCTCCAGGTTCAGTGAATAATCATTTGCCAGACGGTGTAAACGTGAGAATCCAGGGAATGCACGTCGAACAGATCATTAACCAATGCGAAATATATCTGGTGCCCATTGTCCCTATTCCGTTCGCTGTCGCCGACGTATGCGTAGAACGGCAAGGTTTCGACGTGTCGTCCGACCGATCTGCATATCGCCACGTCTATTCCACCCTTGTCGTAGAACAGCGGAGTCCTCCCTTTCTTTTCCATAGCTCGCCCACCTCTACGCGAGGTTTCCTGTTCATCCGCCATCATTGTAGTCGTGCGTTCGTCTGGCAATATCCGTTTCCTGGCGTTCAATACCGCGTGGAATGCTCCGTCAAGGAACTCCCTGTGTTCAATAAGTCAACGCCTCTGAACAAGTCCGCTGAGAACAGATGATAATGAAGACTTCCCGACAACTCCGCGTTACCGATATAGTCTAGTAGAGCCACGTCAACGCGTTGAACCATGCCCTCGATCAACGCTCTGTATTTCGGCGCCGACGCGGCTCTGGCGAAATTTCAAGGCGCTGACAGATCGTGTCCTATGAATCTTGATCGCCCTTCCCATAGTTTGTGATTTATACACATTGGTAGCCGGCAACGAGATACGGGTGAGAACTAAACGGGGAGCGGGGAGCAATTAGAGAATAAATATAAGGCCTTACACATCGACTTTCAATCAGTTAAGAGCGAACTTTCTGAGAGTACAGACGTATATATTAGAGAAATGATTTCTTGCGAGAAATACGTACAGACTGCAGATCTACCGGATTCCACTCAACTCCGATTGGCTCGATTGTGTGGAGGATGTTTGTTGAAGAGAAATCGGACAAGAGGCGCGCTATCGGAGAAGGAGATGTGTTGAGTTCAGTTGTAATTGGAGGCGGACATTTACTGTGTTCCGCGAGAGATGTTGGAAAAGGAGGTAGGTGAGTTCCCGTGTGGTTGCGAAGAGAGCGTCGTCGAGTGCGGAGAGAACGTAGAGGAAGAATACAGTTCTATAAGTCTCTCAATTTCAGTGTACCACCCGTGTTTACTGGGCTACATCACTCAACTGGAACACAGATTGGTGAGTTGATATGTTTTTGCACTCTGTTTTACTACTAGTTACCTAATTACTACGTCCATACGTAAAATTGTTTAGCACAGAACCGGCGTATTTCTGTTAAATCACACGCTCCAGACCACCGAATATAACAGCGACGGCGACGTCAGTCGCATTAGACGCCAACATCAACCTCCCCACAGCGTATGCTCCATTTCGCAGGCTCCATTACCATCCCTGCCACCAATAGCGGAAGTTGACCTATATTACGTTGCTATGACGTATAGGGGAAACCAACCAACGCACGGTTCAGTTTGAATCCGGCCGAACAACTCCTTTAGTGTTGCACATGAGCGAACTACTTTTCATATGCTCTGTCCAGATAAACAGGGAAAATTATCTGGAATAATTCTTTTTAACGCTAGTTCAACAGAGGTATTATGCAGACTTGAAAAGTAATCGAAATGTTCAGTAAACATCTATTTTACTATATATGATGTCACTTCCGGCGATGTACGCGAAGGCCCCGAATCCGGTCCAAAAATCTGACTGATGGCTGGGGTGTTATTAGACCCCCAGCGAGGTGGTTGCGCCAACATATATATAGAAACAATACATTTTCCGGTGCTTGCCGAATGCAGTGATCGGGCATCCAAAATAGTCCTCCGAGTGGCTCTAACTGTAAATGTGAAGATTTGCCTAACTGTCAGTGTGAAGATTGCTCTAACTGAGCCAATGCGGAATATATCTGGTGCCCATTGTCCCTATTCCGTTCGCTGTCCCCGACGTATGCGTACAGCGGTAAGGTTTCGACGTGTCGTCCTACCGATCTGCATATCACCACGTCTATTCCATTCACGTCGTAGAACAGCGAAGTCGTCGATTTCTTTTCCATAGCCCGTCCGCCTCTGCGCGAGATTTTATGTTCATTTATCATCATTGTAGACGTGCGTTCGTCTGGAAATATCCGTTTTCCGGCGTTCAATACCGCGTGAAATGGTCCGTCGTCGATGCCTTCAAACAAGTCCTCTCGGAACGAATGTCGACCAGGAACGGGCATCTCTCTCGGAGAATAATGAAGTCCTCCCGACAACTCTACGTTACCGATATAGTCTAGTTGAGCCACATTGACGCGTTGAACCATGTCCCCGATCAACGCTCTGTATTCTTGATTTTGAGTCTTCAACAGACGCATTAACATAGCGTAATTGTCCGTGTCGAACAGGTTGTAAAACGTCGTCTACATCAGTTTCATTTTAATTTCTTCTTCTCTGTTTCGTGTTGCCAAGTTCACACGAACGCCAATAAAGAAGATCGATCATCTGCGCTATATCGAATCATGTAGACTCCATACTTCAGCTACTTCATATAAGATTTCATTCAAGCTCGATTCTCGGGGAAGAACGCTGGTACTGGAGGTAAACGAGGATGATATTTCAGCGCCGACGCGGCTCTGGTGAAATTTCAAGGCGCTAACAGATCGTGACTTATGTATCTTCAAAACGATATGGCTGTAGGTAGTGACGAAGTATGGTTTCTATATTTTCAGGTCTGTACATGACTGGAGGTACTGATGAATTATTGTTTCTATATTTTCAGGTCTGTACATGGCTGTCGGTCGTGAAGGAGTACGGTTTCTAGATGTCCAGGCCTGTACATGGCTGTAGGTAGTGATGAAGTATGGTTTCTATATTTTCAGGTCTGTACATGACTGGAGGTAATGACGAATTATTGTTTCTATATTTCAAGGTCTGTACATGGCTGTCGGTCGTGGATAAGTACGGTTTCTAGATGTCCAGGCCTGTACATGACTGGAGGTAGTGTTGAAGTGTGGTTTCCATCTTTCCAGGTCTGTACATGGCTGTAGGTAGTGATGCACTATTGTTTCTATATTTCCTGGTCTGTACATCGCTGGAGGTCGTGATGAGGTAGGGTTCTATATTTCCAGACCTGTACATGGCGGTAAGTAGTGATGAAGTGTGGTTTCGATATTTTCAGATCTGCATATGGCGGTAGGTAATGATGAAGTACGGTTTCTGGATTTCCAAGTCTGTACATGGCTGTAGGCGGTGATGAAGTATGGTTTCTATATTTCCAGGTCTGTACATGAGTGGAGGTAGTGATGAAGTACGGTTTCTAGATTTCCAGGTTTGAACATGGCTGTAGGTCCTGATGAAGTATAGTTCTATATTTTCAGGTCTGTACATGTGTGAATTTCCCAGTATGGACCTATCCCCCTAAGCCAGCCCATTATAGATTTAATATGCAAATGTTCGAATGAGGGGAAATAACCTGGAATTTGCTAAAAATCACAAAACTGCATACAGAGTTACTTCCCCATTGGAACTTTTCTGTGTTGGAGGTAGTTTTTGGGCTCGAGCGGGTGGCGCCCCCTGTCGTAATCAAGATTTACCTCCTCCGGCAAAAGGGGAGGTTTTATCCGGTTTATTTGTTATGTCCTGCATAAACTTTACAGCCAGTGAATTAACATGGTTTCGGTCAAGTGTTTACTGATCCCCAATGAGTCACTGTATCTTGTATACCTATAGTTTGTGAACGCCAGGACGCATGCGTGTGATGTATGATCTCTACGTTTCTGGCCGTCACGCCGGTTAACATACCCATGTACTCTATTAATATTAAAGTAACACAAGTTATACAATTCTCCTTCTGAATATTGTCCTACATACACATCACTTATGTACTAGGACAGACCTTGCCTAAAATAGCTAACAGCTCGCAGGTAACGAAACCACAGCCCCTCTCCCCCCGCCCCTCTTCGATATATGCAGACAGACCTGGTAAAATAGATCACTACGGGAGACGAAAATAAAGAATAAGATTACACCCCCTGAAACAATTGACGACCCCTAGGACGTGACCCAGCCTCACACCCCCCCCCCCCCCACCTCCACAAGATTTCTGGAAACCAGCTGGAGTTATGCCAGGTTTTTGTATATACGAGAGGGACACAATGACAAATGAATCAAACATGCGACCACTGGTGAAAAGAGCTTAACGTGTTATTTACCGATATTTACAGAATGTCTGAAAGAGACTGCAGAACTTGTATTGACACGTCGCTGTTTTTTTATATCTGTTCGCATTGGTTTTGTTATTTATTTTATAGCATATTGCTTCTAATAAGGCCAACTGATCTAAAAAAAATGTATTATGTCCTATAAATAGAGCGGCTCCTATACTACAATTTCAAATAAACAAACAGCTAGCAAACCGTTTAGCTTCGCTCACTGTAGCTCAATGACACAAACCACCATTGAACTTTTGGGGGGTTCAAGATTGTAATCAGGAGTTGACTTCCAGCGAACTTTGATTGACCTTTCTACCTGGCTGGACCAGAAACGGTTTGTGACGTATTTTAAAATGTTTCTTTACTATTTGACCCTAAAAAGATATCAAAACCCTCTTTCTAAATTTTATATTGGAACGAAAACGGAGTCACTTGTATTGGCCTCCGCGAAAAGTTACCGTAATGGTGTCGGACAGGATGTCCTCATCCCTGGCCGTCCTATCTCGAAAAATGGTGGGGAATGTATGCTGAATTTTTTTATGCATTTGAGCGGGAAAATCTGGTATGGTAGATAACTCGTGCGAGTGAATCGCAATGTCCTCAGTCAATTTACTACATATTGAGTAAGGCCGTTTTTAGAGGTTTGTGACCACAAGGATGCGTTTGTGGGTTATTGAATAATGCAAAACGCATCAATGGGATTGGACCGGTGCAAAATTGGAAGGAACAGGTTTCTTTCTCTTGATTTTTCTGTATGACATAAAATTTTGTTGACTTGTTCATATATACGACATTTGCTTTTCAATGTGTCAATTCTTTCCTTAATTTCACTCAAATCATGTTTACCCATTAACATGAAATTTACAGTGGGGCAGATAGGGAATGAGTATTTCTGAACAAGGATTTAAGCTCCCTGACCAAAAGCAAAGTTTGTTTGAAACTAGACTATGTGCTGAGGGTGTAACCCAATTTCAATGTAGAGTGAGTAAGAAAAAATGACCTAGATAAACATTCATCGCATACACATTTTTCTACTGCATACAATTTTAGTATGAAGGATATAGAGAATTTGAACAGGACTTAAAGTCTCCCTGACCACAATAAAATTTCGAGAGAGAGTAGTCTATGTACTGAGTCTATATGGCTCGCAACCAAAGCTTACTTCAGTAACATTGGCCAACAATTTGGTTATAAAGTATAATAAGAATATTGAATAAAATTTTGATCTTTATCAAAACCTAGACTACTAGAAGTGCTGTGTATAAAATGGATAATAGAACATCACAAAATTCTCTCCAAATCCTTGACTTATTTGCACGTATTTACGTAGATATTGAATAGTCTGCACTGCACTATTTATGGAAGGCCAAATGTCGAAATAATCAGAAACTCAGTTATTGAATCGAAAACCTAAGTTTTCAAACAGAAAACTTAAGTTATCAAAGAGAAAACCATGGTTTTCGAATCGAAAACTTAAGTTTACGGTCGAAAACCTAGGTTATCTACCACATAACCCCAAGTTTCTCTTTCCTTAACCTCGAGTTTCTATTTCTCAACACCGAAAATCACAGTTGTCACTAGAAAACTTAAGTTATCGAACCGAAAACCTAGGTTTTCGAATTGATAACTTAAGTTTACGGTCGAAAACCTCATTTCGAGTTTCTCTTTTATTTTTGGACATTCGTGTAGAAAACTTAAGTTATCAATCGATCACTTAAGTTTTCGAATTTGCGATTGTCGTAAAGTGATTATTTGGATATTTGGCCTTCCATACACGTTAGTGAAACTGATAGTGTAGGGAATTTCCGAGAAATAGATTTTATCTATGTCGTCTACTTCTGGGTTTTGTGTCCATTTCATTGGTGCGTTACTGCATGTGACCAAAAATCGGAGGAGCTAAATGGTCCTCTTCGACAAGTTTACGTATAAAATTGTATTTGTCGCATACAACAAACAGCCAGAATTTGAGCGATTGTGTAATAATGGAAGTTATATAATGGATTAATATAAAATATGGGCCCATCGAATGCCCCAGGGTTGATGTAAATCAGAGGTACTTCATTCCCCTCTGCCTGAGGAGTTGATAAATTTGTTCTCTCTTTATATATGATAAAAGAGCATCTCCGTGGATATATTTCCCCTGGTATTAGGTTTTGCCCCGTCGATCAGGTTGATAAATATCGGATTAATAAATGGAAATAAAAGGAAACATTCGCACCGGATTATGGGAGGAGGGTGGGGCCGTTTAGCGCCTCCGACTGTTGGCCATTACAAACCATTACAATCCCAGTCTCAATTACAAGTCTGTCTGCCACTGCACTGTGAGGTTGGATATATTATTGCTATCTCTCCTTGTAGATATCGGTGAGTATATACAGATTCTGTTTTTAGCTCATCTGGGCCGAAGGCCCGATGGGCTTATGTCATGGCCTGACTGTCCGTCGTCCGTCGTGTGTCGTCCGTCGTCCGTCGTGCGTCGTCCGTCGTCCGTAAACATCTTCTTCTCTGAAATCGCTTGGCCGATTAAGCTGAAACTTGGCATGCATGTTCCCCCCAATGAGTACACCAGAATTTGTTCATGCGGTGTCGATACGATTTCAAATATGGCTGCCATGGCGGCCATCTTGAATTTGCCAGTGAAATCTTGTCATCATTATTTTCCGGTAACTACTTCATGGATCTTTCTCAAATTTGGTACACTGGTTCCCCTTTGGGTCTAGTTGTACAACATGTGTACTTTAGTCCAATTTGAATATCCAATATGGCCACCAAGCGGCCATCTTGGATTTCCCCATGAAACTTTGTTATCGTGATTTCTCAGGAACTACTTCATGGATCTTTCTCAAATTTGGTACACAGGCTCCCCTTGGGGTCTAGTTGTGCAGCATACCTTTTGTGGTCTGATTCAGAAATCCAATATGGCTACCAGGCGGCCATCTTGGATTTCCCGAGGAAACATTGTTGTCGCGATTTCTCGAGAACTACTGCATGGATCTTTCTCAAATTTGGTACACAGGTTCCCGTTGGCATCTAGTTGAGCAAGATACCTTTTCTGCTTCGATTTCGTAAATCCAATATGGCCACCAGGCCGCCATCTTGGCTTTCCCCATGAAACATTGTTATCGTGATTTCCTTAGGAAGTACTGCATGGATCTTTCTCAAATTGGGTACACAGGTTTCCCTTAGGGTCTAGTTGTACAACATTTGTACTTTAGTCCAATTTGAATATGCAATATGGCCGCCAGGCGGCCATATTTGATTTCCCCATGAAACTTTGTTATCGCGATTTCTCAGGAACTACTTCATGGATCTTTCTCAAATTTGGTACACAGGTTCCCCTTGGGGTCTAGTTGTGCAAGATACCTTTTGTGGTCTGATTCAGAAATCCAATATGGCTACCAGGCGGCCATCTTGGATTTCCCGATCAAACATTGTTGTCGCGATTTCTCAGGAACCACTGCATGGATCTTTCTCAAATTTGGTACACAGGTTCCCCTTGGGTCTAGTTGTGCAAGATACCTTTACTGCTTCGATTCGAAAATCCAATATGGCCACCAGGTGACCATCTTGGATTTCCCCATGAAACACTGTTATCGTGATTTCTCAGGGAGTACTGCATGGATCTTTCTCAAATTTGGTACACAGGTTCCCCTTGGAGTCTAGTTGTACAACATGTGTACTTTAGTCCAATTTGAATATCTAATTTGGCCACCAGGTGGCCATCTTGGATTTCCCTATGAAACTTCGTTATCGTGATTTCTCAGGAAGTACGGCATGGATCTTCCTCAAAGTTGGTACACAGTTTCCCCTTGGGGTCTAGTAGTGCAAGATACAATGTACCTTTTGTGATTTGATTCGAAAATCCAATATGGCTACCAGGTGGCCATCTTGGATTTCGCCATGAAACTTTGTTATCGCGATTTCTCAGGAACTACTGCATTGATCTTTCTCAAATTTGATACGCAGGTTCCCCTTGGGGCCTAGTTGTGCAAGATACCTTTTCTGGTCCGATTCGAAAATCCAATATAACCACCAGGCGGCCATCTTGAATTTCCCCATGAAATTTTGTTATCGTGAATTTTCAGGAAATTACTGCATGGATCTTTGGCACAGGTTCCCCTTGTGGTGCAGTTGTGCAAGATACCTTTTTTGGTTCATTTCGAAGATCCAATATGGCCGCATCTTGAATTTTCGATGAAACTTTGTTATCATGAAATCTTTGAGAATTACTGCATGGATCATTTAGTGTTCAGGGGGGACAACACAAGTTAGAAACTCATCTATTGCAGTTCTTTACTAAAAATTTCTCACAGCTACTTTCTCCAGTTACAGCCAGATGAGCTACAGTGCCGTGGCACTATCTTTTATTGTTGGTCATGTACTCAAGGGTAGACGTCCATTACGTTACGTCCATTAACATATGGCATGTTATACAATCACATCATTAAAACTGATGAGCTCAAGAGGAGAACTTTGGTACATTACAACAGCTATCAGCAAAGCAGTAAATAAAAACCGGAGATCTGGAGCAAATCATATTGCTGATTCTGCACTTAACTTCACATCTAGACGTAGTGAAACCGAGTGGATTTTCTGATTGCTTCATTATTCACCCGTCGCCAGACCAGGTCGTATAAACCGATATCGACCGTCTGTCCTTCCGTTATCTGCTGTTGTCTGTGCGATATCTCTAGTTCCATACTACAAATATTCAGTATTTTTGAGCGATTGCGTCGTCATGAAAGTTATATAAATAAATTAATATACGAATACATGATCACTGAATTCGGCCAGTGCTAAATTTATAATGCAAACTCAACTTCTTACGATACATATCTTTTGATTACGCTATATTATCAGTCCTTTCTGCCCGGGTCAGTTTCTAATGTTATTCTCCGTTCATGGCATTATCTCAAGGATCTCGTGTTATACATAATTTGGAGATTTTGAAAGTGAAAGTACCAATATACATGGTCATGTTTATGATTTATTACATCCTGTTATAGCATTTGACCGAAACGTAGAACGATAATAGAGGATTTCAGTCACTTTCTTTTAAAGAATTATTCAATAATGATTTTTTAAACATCTGACACAAGTTGATAAATTATTGAGTATCGTTATTTAGTTCCTCAACTTTTTATTAAATTGACCAATTTCTCTCAAATTTCGCCAATAGGGGGTCACGCAGATGACAAAATTGAAGTACAAGCGTCTTGTCCTTAATTCAATATTCAGACGTCGCGCATCAGAGAATTTTCTCGTCCATAATCCAAAGACCTCGTTCGTATAAGATCATTAGCATCAAATTAAAAAAAGCAATCATAGGCGAGAGAGAGAGAGAGAGGCGGTCAAGTTTCAGCATCATGATGTTATAAATATATCAAATCCGATAGCTGATCAATATTCTTAATTTATATGATTTTCGTTGTGTGTTTCAGCCACGTTTTGGTTGTGTCTGTTCATATGAAAACTATAAGGATTGAGGTCTCTCAATACGTGTTTTTCTTTGGGAACGGTACTTCTGTCAATATGGCGGATTGTTAGAGCGACCTTGCTCTTAGTCAGGTTCAGCCAATCACCGAGTAGGGGAGATTGGGGTACACTGGGACATTTTTTTTCCTTTTTTGCAAAAATATCCGCTATTACTGTCTTGTAGTGTAGCTTTCTATGCTCTAATTAAAACTAATGTTTAGTATGAAATAATCATACAAACAATTCTGAAATATATCCTATTCTTTTCTCTAGAATTACATTTTAAAAAGTCACAAAAAGTGTCCCAGTTTGCCCCAACACTGTTAAAAATTACCGTGGATTTCACGGCTGCTTGGCCGTAAAAACCGTTTGGCATGATATACTGCTATTACGGTAACTTACCGTAAAATAAGTCTCGGCCTACTTACCGGTATCTTCTTATCAGGAAAGATAAGTAAATCAGACTACTGATGAAAATGAGTGAGCCTGTGCAATGGAGCCATGGCCGTTGCGTTGTGGAATGTTTTCTGTGAATTCTCCATGTTATATCACATGTATCAAAATGCGTAACTTGCAGTGTACAAAAGTACACTGCTCCCTAAAAGCACCTAACTTCAATAAAATGGTAACCATCCCACTAGTCCAGTCTCATTACCAGACTGTCTATAATTACACCCAAGCCCACTAAAAATCTCACTCAAATGGTCAGCCTCATGAGACTGATCACTTTATTTCTCAACAATATAATCCGCAGGCCAGCCTACCATCCTTACGGCCCCAATAAATATAATCAGCCGCATGGGACCGCTCACCTTAATTCTTGAAAATATAATCCGCAGGCCAGTCTACCAGCTACATGGCCGCAATTAATACAAAAACATCATCCAACCCACCACTGGTATAGCAGGCCACACTAAACACCAGAACATCATACAATCCATGACTGGCACAAGCCTCTAATCTAATAGCCGTCCAGACTATAAATTGGGTTCCCCA
Source organism: Hanleya hanleyi (assembly GCA_036873755.1). Lineage (NCBI taxonomy): Eukaryota > Metazoa > Mollusca > Polyplacophora > Lepidopleurida > Hanleyidae > Hanleya > Hanleya hanleyi. The sequence continues at coordinate 25,359 of JAVTVY010042516.1, forward strand.
TTCTCTCTCCCCTAATAATTTCAAGGCTCGTCTTCACCAGCGGCCAACACTTTCTAGTAGAGAGGGAACCAACAGGGACGAATGCTCGAGAAGCCAGCAGTCTGCGCGCACTCAGACATGATGGCCCAGCGCACACCCGCCCCAGCAAACGGCTACCTCACCAGAGAGAATATCTGTAGAGGGAGAGCATAACCATAATTGCTACAACTCCACACAAAAAGATCATTAAACTCATAACTAGACGAGGGTTGAGACTATAATCAAATAATGACGCATTTATTCACTCCCCGAGTGGTGGCTATCCTGCCCCACCGGATTCACAATAAATCATAGCAAGATGGCGGATAGTAAAGTCCCGCCAGGGCTCCATGGCCAAGACATGGGATGAAGAAGGACGCGTCTACCTCAACCCCAGGTCTCCGACATGGCTACCCGCATTACATATTATCTTACTATATCTCCTCCAAGTCACTCAATATGTTAAACTTCACCTCACATAGTATTTCATTAACATATCTCACATAGTCTTTCATGAACATACCTCACATATTCTTTCATGAACATACCACACAGCTTAACACAAACAGCAAAAAACCCACAAAGAACACACAGTTATAAAATCTCAACAGGCTTCACATAGAAATGCAATTAACGCATAATTCTGCATCATAGTCTTCATACACAGAAATTCTCTAACCACACAGCAACTATCGAACCCAGGCGTCTAGCACCCGGTTCCCTCGCATAAAATACTCAACCATACCTAGTTCATCACCACGCATCACACTTCACCCATAACACACTAAACGTTTTAAGCCACAGCGCAAACAACAATATTCGAACAACATCCAACTCCCGAATACACACCAGAGTTTCTCCCACATTACACATGCGACGCCGCAGCACAAACCAGTGTTTTCCACACACTACACGTACAGCGCCACAACACAAACCAGTGCTCAACACACCGGAGTTTTCCACACACTACACGTACAACGCCACAACGTAAGCCAGTGTTCAACACACATGGGTTCTTTACACACTACACATACAATGCCACATCATAAACCAGTGTTGGACGCACACCGGAGTTCACACGCTACACGTACAACGCCGCAGCGTAAACCACAGTGCTCAACACACACCAGGGTTCTTCACACATAACACATACAACGCCGCTGCGTAAATCACAGTGTTCAACACACACCCCGGAGTTTTCCAACACACCCGATAAGTCCAGAACACATTACATTACACAGCACATTAGCAACAATTTGGGTCTAGAACTCAATTTCACAGTGCTCCAAATAAACATGCTGTGCAACAAAACAAATTCAAAAGCTCAGCTCCACAATTCTTCAAATAAACATCCTATACAACAAAACCAAATCCAATTGATCCTTCACTACATACACGTGATGGCACACATGAATATATCCCCACAAAGCTGTCACTGGCAGAACAAAATAGAGCCCACACTAAACAAATCACCACTCCATAAAAACTCAAACTGCAAAAAACCTTCCTCTCCCAAACAACCAATACCTCATCTCCGAAATCCACTACACACCTATAGGCCAAGAGAAACTCAAAACTCAGCCATAGACCGTCAACCAAGGGCGCCAACACCACATCTCCAGTACAGCGAAAATCTACCACAAACAGTGGTACCTGCCTAACCAACATTCTCATACTGTTCATTCCCCAAAATGGTACCTGCCTAACCAGCATTCCCATACTGTTCATTCCCCAAAATTGTACCTGCCTAACCAGCATTCCCATACTGTTCATTCCCCAAAATGGTACCTGCCTAACCAGCATTCCCATACTGTTCATTCCCCAAAATTGTACCTGCCCAACCAGCATTCCCATACTGTTCATTCCCCAAAATGGTACCTGCCTAACCAGCATTCCCATACTGTTCATTCCCCGAATTGGCAAAGTCAACCCCTGGAGACTCCTAAAAATAGTTTCAAGTGACCGGGATTAGGGAACGAGTAACATAGTTTCGGTGGTCGGAAGGGCCGTGATAGCCAAGGGCGAGGGAACCTCTTATTTATCCCTTCACTTACTGCCTACCAGCATCCGGAAAAGTTTCCCCCTCACTGAATCAATATTAAACGTCCTACATGTGACTGTCTGAAAATCCAACTCTCTCAGATCATATCGTGATGATCTCACATAAGTCGAGGCTTCCGAGATTGGTGGACTTAAACCGTCACGCGGACACCGCCCCCATCAGATTCAGTTTGGGGATCACCGGGACACCCACTGGAGTGAAGTAGTAATAATAATCAAAATCCATTTTAAATCAAATATAAACTGTTATGTTTCATATGAGTTTATAAGATTCAACAGCGATGGCTAAGTTACTTGCTATTTGAGAACCCTGCATTACATAAAATATTTTCTCAGAGACCAAATTTGAAGAAAAACTATTTTGCGTCATTTCCATTCCAACAGAAGCATTTGACTTTGAATTTGTTAGTAAAACTCATCGAATCCGATGAGATTACGAATAACTACTATTCAGAAAACAAAATAATGCACTTTCATAATATTTTAGAATAAAAGTAATTTTCACCATTTGATTACTATTGTCCCAGTGTGCCCCAGCAAAAGTGTACCAGTCGGCCCCGTGTGCATGATTTTTTGCCTTTTTGTGAAAAACACTAATAGATACATCTAAGATAATAAATCGATACAATTAAATTGAACCTTTGTCCATCCCCTATCCAGAGTACCAAACCAGTAAGGAATTGCTGTAGAAAACTTGGTACAGCAAACTATCATCCTTGGTCCTTAAAATTTACATGGACTGTTGAAAAACAGTTTTTTTGCCCCTAATTTTTTACCACTGATAGCTTTTACTTATAAACAATATAGGTGTTCTATGGGGATGGTAGATTTCTGCGGATAATAATGTAATGCGATTCCTGTACTTCACATAGGAGCTATAGTATTTTTCTTATAATTAGTCGCGGGTTTGAGGGCTTCTGTAAAATCAGCCGTATGGTTAAAATCAATTTCCTTTTTTAGAACGTATATAACAAAGATATATCTATAGAATGTCATACCACTCTCCGTGATAACTGCTACAAAACTTGAGTTTTAGAGCTTTTTTGTACTACCCGGGTTAAATGCCATAAGGGTTGTTCACGTGAATCTTCACCAATACATGGTATGTCGTCATAATCTATTCCTTTTTCTCTGGCCAAAGGGCAATAGGCGGGGCGAGATGTCATTCAAGGGTTGCTCTGTTTGTCGTTTGGTTATGAAGACATGAGATTGAACTATTGTCGTTGACAAAGAACGAAAGATTCGAGAATACGGGTGGACCAGTACAGCCGATATGTTATGCAAATGTCTTCGACACCTCAAAGATTTGGACGCCTCTCAGACACAGCATAACCGTATCACTTCAATAGTATGGTGATCTAGTTGGACCAAACGTGTGCCCCGCATTATCTCATCAAAAGCGTGAGCGACAACGCAAAGGGTGACGTCGTCTTCCAAAACACGATGTCGCCCTTTCGCGTCGCGTGTCGCCTTTGACAATGTTGAGTGATAGGACGACGACGTCGCTTTCATACACCAGGACGTCGTGTTATTCAATCAATGCTCTTCGATGCATCGTAGGTTTACAAATGTAATTAACGAGAGAGCAATCAAATTAAACTATACACTTACAATACCGTTGATGATGTCCGACTCTAATCGACTTGGATCAATAATGGGATATTTGCTATAAAAATGTAAATATAGGTCATACGGCCATCCATAGATTACACCGTCATTGAAATAAAGATCGTGTGAAGTTGTCATTTTAATTCATGCAGTCACTCATGGAGGCATTGCCCCTGTCCTTTTGAAGATAACATCGATTGAGGACACTTTCCCATATATAGAACTGAATAGCTCACCCCGCCTATTGCCCTTTGGCCAGAGAAAAAGGAATAGATTATGACGACATACCATGTATTGGTGAAGATTCACGTGAACAACCCTTATGGCATTTAACCCGGGTAGTACAAAAAAGCTCTAAAACTCAAGTTTTGTAGCAGTTATCACGGAGAGTGGTATGACATTCTATAGATATAACTTTGTTATATACGTTCTAAAAAAGGAAATTGATTTTAACCATACGGCTGATTTTACAGAAGCCCTCAAACCCGCGACTAATTATAAGAAAAATACTATAGATGGCTTGTCCCACTGTGCTCCATGTCCCACTGTACCCCAATCTGCCCTACTGCAAGTTCAACCTTTTTTCTCTTTGGTCAATCAATATGGCGCTGTTCCAGTGCAGTCAGAACTATCTCCCGGTTGGCTTTCAGGTTTATCCTTCTCGGCTCTCTATATTTCGGACCCTCCATCATGGGTGATTTAGGCCTTCATCACTTAATGTATTAAGTCCCAATATGTTTGCATAGTGTATGGATGAATTTTGCATGGTGTATGGATGAATTTCACAATGACAAGTATAGCCTGCAGACGCGTATAAGTTCAAGCCAAACTCCTTGATAGTACTTGAAAATTTTGGTAGATATAGATTTATTATACTTATATGAAATGCAAGAGGGTTCTGCGAGAATAGTTTGGTGCAGAGTTACGTTCCTCTGGATCATTCAGGATTCGTGGTAAATTAAGTACGTCCAGTTCTTTATTCAAGTAATTTCAAGAAAAGTCGATCTTGGGATGTTTCGATAATGTTCACCGGACGATTTGATCGAAAATACTGTAAATTCAGTGGTGTGAGTAGTATTATATTCCCTGAAGACACCGATATTTTTTTATATCTCTAGTTATTACATTCACAGCTCTCATTTCTGACAAATGCAGAGCTGTGGGAGAACATTTGTGAGAGACGACAAGCCAGCTACCAACGTTAAAGTCAAAGTGTTAATGGCCAACGTCACATCCAAAGCAGGAATATGTTGGTGCATTGTTCATGTTTTTACACTAGTTCGGAGGTGTGGATTCCAGAATAACTTCAGCTTCAGACAACCAAGACATCTAAAGAGGTTTTAAGGTCAAATACCACGATATACATGTTTTTGGTTGGTTGCATCAGGGGAAGTGACGATGTGTCGGGTAACGGCCGAATGTCAAGGTCAGTGACCAACAACAACTTCATGAAGCATGAAAAACAAGAGACTTGTAGATCCATTTCCATTGATGTAGGCCATAGTGCCAACTACATTATTCAGTGGGTATATACATATTTTATCACATTCAAATTGATGCACCTAGAAGTAAATGATTTCTACGAAAGCTCATGCAAAGTAAAACACGCCCAAGCTGCGTGTACCTATCCACCAGTGTTTAAATTGTATAAATATTTAAACAATATATTGTGATCAGGAATCTCTTCCAATTATCCGAGACACATTCACGATGCTCTCGAGAAAAACCGATTAATGTATCGGTTGCCGGGACGGGCGAGATGCACCGAAACGACCCGAGATTGAATCTCAATTACCTCGCTGCAGTGCGACATGGTAAATGCCGTGTGATTCACCCAAATACCTTCATGTGGCAGTATTTTCTCGTGATTATTTGATTTACTTGATTGCCTAATTCTATCTGGCCTGGACGATTTGGGGTGTACCGTAGCCTGGGTGGGAAAGAGCCCCCTGTATATTTTCGCTATCTCTAAGGCTAGAATGCTGAAACTTACCAAACAATATTTTGGGGCCAAGCTCTGACAGAATTGTAAATTGTGAAATTTTCTTCGCAAAAAATGCGTGATAAATTAGAAAAAATAATCGGATGTGAAATAAAATAGCTTTTGTCCACTTTTCGTCGCAGAAAAGCAGGAAACATCACTTTTCTGGTACTCCATTTGGTCGCCATTTCGCATTTATCCATGATCAAGAGTATGTCGTTCCAGCAATGGGAGCCAAAAAAACATGGGGGGGGTATAATTATATTTATTTCAGAATGGCCAAGGTGGGTAGTGAGGACATTGGAGATTATAGGTTTATCTCAAGCAAATGGAGGTGCCAGTAGAGACCTCGACTTGATTTGTAACGAAGATTTCCGGTCGAGTTACCAATTCTCTGGAAATCTAATATTGGATTAACGAAACCAAATACCGTTGGTTCTGATGAGGAATCGTTGTACAGCGAATCGAGGAATCTTTCATACATGCCGGTACGGTGTGTCTCTACTCACATCAAATTCGTCTATGAGACAGATTGAGATATTTAGTATATACTGAGGCCACGAAGCTTTCTCAGGTATTGTTAAATTATATTTTTACAGGGCAAAGAGATGGAGGGAAATGAGGATCCTTTCACGACTGCTTTCAGCCCGGAACAGGTTACAGCACTGAATGAAAATTTTCAATCGAAAGGAATTGAAGGCATGTTGGCATGTAGTAAGGAAATGGAGAGCAACTTGGACAGGTCAATCAACATAGCAGTAACGGGACATTAGATAGAAGATAGAAGACACGGCTCACGCGAGTTGTAATAGAATGAAGTTCTTACTCGGACTACTTATCTGTGAGACCAGATGTCGACCAAGGGCTTCATTCTCCACCATTTTAATCAGTCACAAAATTATAATGACAATGATCTGTACATAGGGCATGCCTCGGGGACGAAACGTCCACCAGTAGAATCTCACCATATAAAAGCACCAATTAAACAGAAAATAACAAGGGAGGTGGAAAACGATGCCTTCGTACATGTACTGGCAAACAGATATATGACCCCGCAGGCGTATATACTGAGTGCATATTTCTAAAAACATCACAAGAACCAAAATGAGTCTGGAACTGTATTTGTATTCATTCAAATGGTCAACGGACATAAAATCCAGCTACAGACCACGAAAATCACTATATATAAGGTACATGGCATAAAACATATGAGTGATAGCATGTAAATTAAGTAAATATAAATAAACAATATTCAAATAGATTTGATAGATCTATTAGAGAGAGAGAGAGAGAGAGAGAGAGAGAGGGAGAGAGAGAGAATTAAGGTTTAACGTCGCGTTCAGCACTATTCCAGCTATATAGCGACGATCAAACAAAATTCTAAGTACTCAAGATAATAACTGAGTAAAGTAATTAAAAACATGCAATACATTAAAATTTATACAACAAACCGATCTATCTCAAATAATCTAAAATACAATCTTCTTTTACTCTTGCAGAGTAGCTGCTCGATAAAAGTTATCTCTTATAATCTCTATACAGTCGATAAGAATATGTTTCACCTTGAGATCCTCGTGGCATGGAATACACCTTGGAACTGGCTCTTTTTTCAGCAAATGCTCGTGAGTTGATCGTGTATGGTCGATTAGACATAACAATGATTCAACATGTTCAAAGATGCTTCAAATTTGCAAATAAAACTTGAACCATCAACCGAAGCTGTCTTGATACAGAATGATTGAAATAGTTTTGACACAGATACAAAGTTTTTTTGCCTTAAAAAATATTGTATTCATGTGAATCTCCCTGAATAAAAGAAACTGCCGAACCTTTAACCTGGAAAAGAGAACAAAGAAGGGCTGCACACTTCTAAGACGTCTGACGTGTGTAAAAAGTCAATTGATTTAATAATTATGAAATTTACAATCTAAATGTTGCAATACCTTGTGAAAATGAGAAGTCCAAAAATACCCGACAGTTCTTAAGAGAATGTGAAATTGAACGGATTCATCAAGGTAAGAATACTGGCAATAATCGGTCCTCTCCCATTCAGTTTTGTCCATATAACATATTTAGTTGTGGTGACCATACTGGAGAACACTATTCCAATGGAATTCGAACCAAACAAAAACAATTATGATTCATCGATCTAAAAGAATTACATACGCGTTTGATTAAACCAACCATTCTTAAGACTTTGGCTAAAAATTTGTCAATATGGCTGTTAAAACTAAGGAAACTAGACAGAAAACACTAAGATCTCAAATCTCCTTCACATACACCAGCACAACATGGCCTGAAGAATAATCAGGTTCTGTGAATATGCGTTTTGTTGTAAAAGTTATGCCTTTGCACTTCAAAACATTTAAGAACAGTTTCCATTTGAAACCCTATCCCAGAACAGTATCAATATCTTTCTGGAACGGGGTTTGCAATCATCAATACGGTTTATCTTTTTGTACAATTTAGTGTCATACAGTGAGATCAAGTTATGATTTACAACCGTAGGTAGACCATTCATATAAACATTAATGGTTCTAAAATTGAGCCCTGTGGAACTCCTGATAAAACAGTCTGATCTAAAACTCGATATAGCAGCTGTCCGTTCTCTACATAAATACGATTTTGAAAACTTCAGCAATCTTCTACATATATTTTAATGAGTTTATATAACATAAGTTTATGTTTTACGGAGTCAAATACTTTAGCAATATTAATATAGACGGCATCTATTGGCATCTTTCCCTAAAGGATTTAGTGAGATCATCAGCAAAGGGAACAAGGTTAATACATGTGCATGTGGATCGGCCTTTGGTAAAACCATGCTGATGTCCACTGATATAATGTTTAACACATTCATAGCCTTAGTTCATACAACTTTTTCAGATACCTTGGAGAAAAGAGGTAATAATGATAGTGGCATATAAATGTTGACCAGATGTTTTATCTCCACCATAATGAATACGTATAACATTGGCATGTCTGAAATATGTTGGGAAGACACCAGATGAGAGAGATTTGTTACGAACTGACTGAAAGGGGAAGATTGCATTCACTCAAACAATAATTCCGGAAATATTACCTGGGCCGCAGGCTTTTCTTGCTCCCGTTTTCCTTGGTATACCGGTACTTAACACTTCGTCAAATCCGACATCTATACACTGTAGTTATTAATTGTAGCTCTCTTCTCTGGTAACTCATCAATATTTAAATCCGAGAACAGAAAGTAGAAATAGTGGTTAAACACGTTTCCAACGTTCTCTGGTGCATCAGCATTTGGCGTCACCACAACGCATAGTGGTGGGAATTTACGATCATTTAGTTTTAGACCATACAAAACTTCAGCGACGTTTACTGTTGTCAGCTTTACCGTCAATCTGAGAAAGATATTCAGAATACTTAAAATTTCTTCAGATTGTTAAAAATTGTCCATAGTTCAGCAAATGCGTGTTGACCTTCGCCTCGTTCCTTAAAACGCTAATCTGTCATGTCAAACAGTGGCGGATAGTTAGTGTTCTTTACTTTAACCTTCGGCACGGAATCAGTGATAGCTGCAATCGTAAAAACATTTAACACAGTCATCTACGTCATCGGTAAAAGACCATGTGGACCAGGGTTTAAGGACAAAACATAACGCACGAGGAATCCTCTTTCTTGTAATAATACATGAGTCTGCTTTGGGTCAACGGATCGGGACTATTTTTTTAGTGGTTTGATGTCCACAGCTGACTGGGGTCGACCTGACGTCAAACTTGTAGCTATATTGGCGATCGGATTGGGGCTAAAATATCAGTTTTCTATCCGCCGTATCTTGCTTAATAAACCACTTAGAGTGAGGAGAAGATTATCTTTGTAAACCCACAGCTGAACTGATTCATTAAATGCAAACATAATATTGGGATAGCATGGCTGTCGAGTATTAGGGGTTCTATCTCGATCGAAATGTCCCGGTGTTCGAGTTGGATACGAAATTGATCGGTAATCTCGAATCTCGGTTTGTATATGTCCGTGTTTTGTTGCACTTGAATTGGTCGTTTCTTAGTTTTCAGGCGATGAGAGTGTTGTGTGGGTACCATATTTTGGATTGCGATCGTCGTATAAGCACATCGCAGCCTTAAATAGAATTTCATGTTATGAGGGAAACTGATGTAATAGTTGACGTAAATGCGACACGGTGGAGGGGCTGCGCTGTACGTCATTATTATTTGTGTAGTCATGACAGCGGGGGCGCTGCAGTGGCCCGTGCAGAAGTGCTTTAAATTATGAGCGCCATTTGCAATCTCGGCAGTTGGTGTTCTTTATGCTTTGACTGCTTGCTTAGTGACTTAGTATTGTCACGCCTTTTATGTGTTTTTAGTTTGCTTGCGGAGAACATTGGCTGTGTTAACGGCGTTCAAAAATGGCCCATGAAAATGAACTTCTTAGAACTCGCGCCGAACAAAGGGCTCGTGAACAAAGTTTTGATGCAAAAGTTTGGACAGAAGAGAATGAATTCAGTACTTTAGCGATTGCGGCATTATTGGACAATGGCTTTATGACGGCACGCAGTCTAAAGTTATTATCACCGGAGCTGGTGGATTCTACCTTTGACGGTTTGGCGGTGGGAGAAAGGCTGGTGATAAAAAATGCGTTACACCAAGTCCAGGGATATGTGTACAGAACTGAACAAAGGACAACAACAACAACAACAACAACACCGTCCGAAACAGGGGGAGCGGAGTCGACACAAGTAAATGGCTCCTCGGCACAAACCAGCCTCCTAGGATTACCAGATGGGTCCAGTTTGTCAGCAACCGATCTGTTGAGCATGTTACAACGTGCGGCAACGTCTGCAGGACAGTCGGCGAATAAGACTGCACCCTTCGTCACCAGTAATATATTGTCGTCCGCTAGCAGGCCAATGGAGACGGGCAATAGTGATATGTTGAATTTTTTATCTTCCGTTATGTCAACCCCGTCAACTAAAGTCCCATTACGTCATGTCCGAGACTTCATATCACTGGCACCGAGTAGGAACACTGCACAAAACGTGGATATGGGACTATTTGAACTGAAGTTAAAGGACAACAAAGCCCCCATGGTAGACTATCACAGCCACAATTTATGGAGGGTTCTGTCAAAATTCTTGAAGAGATGATTGTTAAAGACCGCTGTTCACAAGAGACAATGTTGGCCTATATTAATTATCTGGCAAAATTAGCTACATTCGGACAAGTCTTTGAGTGGGTATCTGTGTTAAATTTCGATACCGAGTTCCGTCGGCGACAACATAAGCATGGTACTGTTTGGAATCGAGATGATACCTTCCTTATGCAAGCTATACTCCGCCCCAAAAATGATCGTGTCGGGGGGTGGATTGAACCGGAATATGGGTCATGTGCAAAATAACAAACCGAAATTGCGTCATTTCATATTAACATTCAAGAACTGGCAATGGTAGTGGAAGCTGCAGAACGATGGGGTAATACCTGGGCAGATAGGAGAGTCTTGGTGTATACAGATAATATGGCCACAGCCTGTATAATTAATAACGGGCCAACAGGCTCAGTAGAGGCGTTAAGATTGCTGGATAGATACGGGCTATTTATTATCCATTATTACCATTTGAACACTAATGGTATTTCAGATCTACAAATGTGGGTTACAATACTTGCAGGGTTTTTTGGTCTTTTGCGAGTTAGCAATATTACAGTGCCAAAAAATAACAGCACTCCATCTAAATGTGTGCTGCGTTATGATTTTCGAGTTGTTGGGAAAGGTATCATTCTTAAAATTAGGGCAATAAAGACAATACAATTTCAACAGCGAATTCATGAGGTGGCTTTGCCTTTTTTGCATAATAACCCAATTTGTCCTCCTCGGCTGTGCTAAAATTCCTTGTGATGGCTGGCGCGATGGAGGAATGTGTTCCTTTGTTCTCATGTAACCATAATGGGCAAGTCGTATCCTTGTCAGATGCCCAGTTCCGTTAAAAAAAATCAGCGCGTGTTGGGTAAATTGGCCTTTCGCCATCCGAGTTTAATACACATAGCCTGAGACGTGGTAGGCCGTCCTGGTTGGTTTCTGCAGGAGTTCCCCTTCCGGTGGTTATAGCAATTGGAGATTGGAAGTCTGATTGTATATTTCGTTATATTAGGCCAGATCATACAAGCGTCCTTCAAATTTTAAAATCACTTAACTATCAGTGATTATTAATATCCACTCCTACTATGGATTTGGGGGATCTGTTCCTCAGATTCATGGACTAATTGGCAATTACCCTCAGAGGGAGCTCTTGCTACATGTACCTGATTTGACGTGGCATACGAGAGTCACTGGCTAGTTACATAACTAAGACACCAATCGCTTGCTTTTATCAGGTCTTAAGTATCATGCGTACACAATTGTAATTGCATGTGTGTGCATGTCTAGTACACTATCTGATTGCTTATATGCTAATCATACATTATGTGTTATGCTGATATCTGCTGCTATCATGTGATTATATGCATTACATGCACATGCGAAAATTGTACATCTGTGCATGTCTAGTTCACTATTATTGATTGCTTATGCTAGTCATGCATTATGATTTTATATGCTGATATCTGCCGTATGTGTGATTATATGCATTACGCACATGCAAAAATTGTAGTTGTAGTTTTAGTCGATCATTTTTTTTGTGGCGAATGAAAAATTATCAAGCCCACCATAGTGTCGTATTTTTAAATGTTTAATAGATATGCCCATGATCTGAATCCAATTGAGAGAAAACGTTTTATTTATCTATACAAATTAAGATTATAAAATTGAATGATTTTAAAATGACACATCATTAAATAATGACACATCAACTGGATATAATCTGAATAATAATGATATGAAAGCATGCTATAAGTATTATTCCATAAAATTGCTTTAAACCAAACATGGATCGTTTCAACGAAAAATTTAAGTGTTTGTCCTGGGTTTTAACCTCGGTGTGTAATTTTTTTTATAATTTTGTATTATTCATTGCAGATTCCATTTTACTGAGAATCACTCTCTTGAAATATAATTCAAGTAAGGAGATTATATCAACAAAGTTTATTTCTGAGATTGGCTGGCAGAGGTTAGCGGAAATAATTACAATCGGAACAAGAGGTATTGATAATTCACACCACAGTCGGTCTGTGAAAATCTTCGGCTTGAAACAACAGCGAAGAGAGAGAAGGAAATGAAAGTAATTACCGCGCAATTCAGAGTGCAATCAGGTTTGAAAACAACGTTCATGTACATTTCACTACAACAATACCACGTGTTGTCAGTGTGAAAAGCTTATATGGAATGCTCAAACACTTCGATCGCTCGTTTATGTTTATATTATCCTGTTTTCAATGCATTACCAGCCGCTCCTGTGGTCTTCAAAGCTGCTGTATTTCTGAAAACCGGGGAAATCTTTGAAGAGACGTGGTACAATAATTTTTCACGTCAAGATCCTATCAAATAAGTAATATCAAGCAAAACCTCTCATTCTGATGTACTTTCAGAAGAACATATGGAGTGTTATTCCAGACTTGTAAAATTTATTACAATTACAACACATATAAGGGAAGTGGGAAGAGATGCCGACATACTGACAGAGTCACATGACCTCACAGTATAGTCTTCCGGTTAACCTACTCTAAAGCACATACCAAGAATCTAACGATTTGTGATATGTGTTGTATCTCAGGTACGCTTTTATTGTACCTGTTCATGTGGCAACTTGGATGATATGACCACACGGCCCCTAGCACCGGCATAAGCGGTATTAGATACAAATCTAGAGAGCTATGATGGAAATGCTCTGACAACTCGTATATTGGTAATTGGTGAGCTGTTTCGCTGTGACAACTCGTACACTGGAAATTGGTGAGCTGTATCGTCGTCAGATGAAAATGACGGCATTTAACACAGAAGACTAGTCTGTAAGGCCCGATGTCGACTCAGCATCAACTTCCTACAAATGTCAACATATATCAAAGACCAAAAGGTCTGTACAGGGGTCGGGCCTTGGGGACGAAACGTCCACCAGCAGAATCTCGCCAAAAACAGGTAAAAATTACAACACATATAAGGGAAGTGGGAAGAGGTGCCGACATACTGACTGCGTCACATGACCTCACAGTATAGTCTTCCGGTTAACCTACTCTGAAGCACATACCAAGAATCTAATGATTCGTGATATGTGTCGTATCTCAGGTACGTGTTTATTGTACCTGTTCATGTGGCCACTTGGATGCAACTTCGCAGTTCCTAGACATATCTAATAAAGTGATTGAAATTCTAAAACAAAATGATTTACACTGAATAATAATGAGCGAACTTATGTAATTAAATTAGTGAAGTTTTTTTTTCTTTCCATACATGCCATTTGGGCTGTTAGAGCAAGCATGCGGAATAACAAAATAACGTTAAAAGAATCATGTTCAATGTACTTTATTATCCATGGCTTAATGCATCTGTTCTCGCCGAGATTGGTCTCACTGCCATAGAGAAGTACATATAGAGCGAGCATACGTCTTCCGAATGGTTCAACCTTCATTTGAAGGCTTCTCGATTCCTTTCTCGAAGTCGATTTATTTCGAGAGGGATCGAGATGGACTTTTACTTCGAGAGAAAACCGGGAGCAAACCGGGACAACAATCGATAGAGATCAACCGGGACCCTTCGAGACAAGATATTTATCGGTTTTACTCGTTCATCGAGAAACCGTCTCGATCGATTAGACGTGACCCCTTAACACGTAATTTCGTCAAAATGTGTCGAGCCCTTGGCCGGTGTACTATATGAGAGCAAACCCAGTTTAGCGTCATGAAAACAGAGGTATAAATAGCATATGATATTTCTCTTGGGATCTCGTTTGCTTCTTTCAAATCTAGTGAAGATTTCTAGAAGGAACCAAGTCAAGGAAATCGCTTGCAGAGTTCGGCGAATGAGTAGGAAAGGCGCACACATCGTCGTGCAGACAGGCTTAAATCGCCTGCAGAGTTCGGTGAATGAGTAGGAAAGGCGCACACATCGTCGTGCAGACAGGCTTAAATCGCCTGCAGAGTTCGGTGAATGAGTAGGAAAGGTGCACACATCGTCGTGTAGACAGGCTTAATTCTGCGACAGTTTTTCATGTGGGAAGTTGCCCCAAATCCACTGACAGAACAGATATCCAATGTGATCATATCTAATATTCAGCCCCATACGCTTCTGTAACTCGATAAATATGTAATACCCAAGTTTAGGTAGTTTAGTGATAATACGTGTTTTTTTCGACAAACTATGAAAAAGGCAACATTATACTTATATTTATTTAAGCTGTAGTTCTCACTTGATGAAACACTGTTGTGTAGCGTCGTTAAACGACAAGCACGATCCATGTGTCAATCAGCCTCACGGGATTCACTCACGCTTGCCAATTACCTTTAACTCCGGGTCACAGAGGTTCAGGCTGGTCGTGTACGCATAAGCGAAGATCTCGAGATTGTTTTTCTTTCTTATAAAAAGACATCAGTTCTCTCATTAGCTTTCCGCGATATTTTCGTCATTGGTTCACGAGCAATCGAGAAAATCGAATTCTTGGGAAGGTTCTCCTGCCATAAAATCTCATCTCTTCAAAGATTCAGTTTGAAAATAAAAAATATCTCAATGATATGCGATTTCTCTTCGAACAGGATAGCTCTGTTTTCAATATTTCTAACACCCGGCGGTATTGTTCGACCATCGTAATTTGAGAGAATTGTTTGTTCCTTTCATTGTTTTCCCTTGGTGGTTTATCGCCTTGTATTCTCAAACGTGTTGTATATGACGGTCCATCTATATGATCTTTCGCGTCAACAATCTATCAAATATCAAGATTCCTACGATCAATTCTAGCGAGAAATATGATCTATACCATTGTGTTTTATCAATAGTTAAATTCTTTAGCTTGATAAGATTTCTTCATTATCAACCATACTCGGCCCGCCAAGTAATCATGCTCAATCCTGTAAATTAGTCACGATAAACGCTCTTATCATCCATCTTAACCGCGTCAACGATTTCCTTCAGCCTGAATAATATTTGTTTTGCAATAACCTGGTGTTAGACCTTTTACGATACTATTTTGAAAAAATGATCAGCGATTTAGCATATAAGTCTTGAAGATTTCCTCTTTTCCGCATGCTTTCCTATTTCCGGGTGTTACGAGGATCCCATATGACTTGATCATGGGATGACAATTTTATCCCTTGGTCAAGTTCCAATATAATTTAAATCATTACTTCAATCAGTATTCTACTAAAAATATCAACAGCACTCTGAGAGTAACGTTGTTGGATCGAATCCTGCCTGCAGCCTGCGTCGCACGCGATCATCTCATATACGTGTGTGAGATGAATGATTCCATCACAGGGATCATTTTTGGTTCTTAAAATCCGCAGCCTGTGGAGTCATATAACTTTTTGTCAGTACTTCGGCATCGTTTTCCACGACACTTTTAATGTTGCTTTTAATTGTTGGTTGCATACGGTGATATATTTTGGTGGTGGACGTTTCGTCTCCGAGATTTGCCCTTTGTACAAATCATTGTGATTGTGACTTTGTGAATCGTAAAGGTGGTGGAGAATGAAGCGCTTGGCCGGCGTCGGACTTCATAGGTATTTGTGCTGAATACGAAATTGCATTCAATAAATACGTCCTCGTTTGAACCGTTTTTTACTATCTGATAGTTCACCATTTTCCAACAGATTACTTGATAGGTTTACTACATAATCATTCTGACATGTTTGTATCTAATACGGCTCAAGCCGGTGCTAGGGGTCGGTATTTCTTACAAGCTTTCAGAGAAATACTTTCTCCATCCTCAGGTAGAGTGGCGATTGCACATATATACAGTTTACAGAAGCTTTTATACATTAACCTTGTGAGAACAACTCAGTCAACAGACATATCTAGATATTAACACTGTGATTACAATTAACCTTGGTGAATTTGTTAGAAGGAGAGCGATAGCTCACATCATGTATATACAGTTCCATTGTGATTGTATGGAAACGTGTTTAAACATCAGATCAATAGCTCAGTTTACATGAGACAATAGAGTTTGATATGTACAATGGTTTAGGAAAATAAATAGAACACAATTCAGCACTATGTACAAGGTATAAGTTATGTAGCAGTTCGAAGCATCATAGGTTTAAACATTGAAAAGCCGGAGCGGCACTGAACACTCATTAACATTCAATTTGGGTTTGCGCTTAGAAATAAACAACGATTCCTTCACTTAAGTTTGTACTCTGTGTTGCTGGAATCTAATATAGTGTGTATGCTCTTTGTTGGATTGCGACCAAAAGATAAACAATGTTGTCCAAATGCGGAATGTTTATATTGGTTAGAACATATGTTATGTTCTTCACTTCTCTGATAGACATGTCTAATTGTCTCACCTATGTATTTTACATGGCAAATACCACACTCTATTTGGTAAATGACTTTGCTGCGAAGGTCATTATTTTCCAAGTCTTTATATTTGAAATAAGACCTTACGGTACAAGATATATCAGAGCAAAATATTAAAGTTAAAGTTAAATATTATGATATTTTTGGAACATCATGATGTCTTGCCGGCATCATTGAAAACTGTTGACCGCTTCTCTCTTGCAGGAAACATGTTTATGTATACTATGATTGTCTTTTTGAATATGGAATATGGAATGGAATAGGAATATGGATTATGGACGCGGATATTCTCTAATGGACGACGGCTGAATTATGGATGACGGACTAGACGCTTGTAAGTCTAGTCTAGCATGAATTGGTGAAGCAAGTCTCCAGGTCTCTCGCCTGCAATCGTCAGAAGATGCATGTGGGACGAAAATCTTGTCAGACGTGTCCCAATTCTCCAATATATTTATTGCGCCCTTTTGGTCTTGAAGAAAAACAGGCCATGGTGATTCATTTAACCAGTGACTTAGTTTTTGAGAGATATGTAAATCTTATACTTTAAGCCTATAGGTGGTTTCGGTGTAACTAGGCATGCTAGTGACGAGAAAACGGTTGCACTGATTAACTGATATACGAGAAATGGTCAATGCGACATGAAACCCCATAGACAATTACCTTTAAGTCAATTTTGGTCCATGATCAAAATTGTCAGTTTACATCCAGTAAAATGTTCGAGGACGATTCTCCGTATAAATCCTTCGTGGTATCTTGCCTCTTGCTCAATGACCGTCATATTTGTTGTATTTTGCGCACATGTTTAGAACGACATCTCGTCCTATAGACGAAGAGCAATGACCGGGTTTTCAAGAAAAGACCAGATACATCATTAATGATCATTTTCCGAAGTAGTCTGTCCACTGCGGGTGAAATGAGAAATAACTACATGGTCTCATCGGCCCGGAGTAGGAGTGGCCTCCACTAAACTTTTCAGACATTCACTGGTAGTGGAATTGCACTCCACAGGAAAACCGGACTAACGTCAATCATATCCCTTACTCCTTTGCAGTGTACACTGCAAGATGCAAGGTAGCGAAATTATAGATACACTGCAGAGGCACTGCAGAGGCACTGCACTGCCAGAGTGTAGCCTTCAGTGGTACACTGCAGGAACACTGCAGAATATTTGGAAAATTACAAGCACACTGCAGAGACACTGCAAGGACTTTAACTTTTTCATATAAAATAGAAAGACACTGCAAGCACACTGTAGGGACTTTACCTTTTTTTTATATAAAACAGAGACACACTGCAGAGATACTACCAGGACTTTATCTTTTTCATATAAAATAGAGAGACACTGCAAGCACACTGCAGGGACTTTACCAATATAAGAGTTGTCAGAGCATTTCCATCATAGCTCTCTAGATTTGTATCTAATACCGCTTATGCCGGGGCTAGGGGCCGTGTGATCATGTCATTCAAGTTGCCACATTAACAGGTACAATAAAAGTGCACGTGAGATACAACACATATCACGAATCGTTAGATTCTTGGTATGTGCTTTAGAATAGGTTAACCAGAAGACTACTGTGAAGTCATGTCCCTTACAAAAATATGTTATAGGATCCTGCAAGATTCTGAAAAAAAATTCTATAAGATTCTAAAAAATCCTATTAGGATTTCTAGGTTATTGGAATTTTCCCACAAACTTTTACAGTAACATAACATTATAAATTAGAACTACATGTATACAAGTTTCAATGATCTCAATTAGCTCTGGGAATATCCCAGCTTAAAGTTGACTGATTGGATTTCACTCAGTGACATCAAATCTCATTTCCGTGAAATCACTAAACATCAGATTTGTACTTCACATTTCAAAACAACCGCAACTGTGTAAAATATTCACATGTGGTTACTGACATATAACTCAGAACTATGAACACTTTTGGATCTATGAAAGTGATCCGTACCATGGGTTTCCATCTGAATAAAATAAAGATATTAATAATACCAGTCTCTCAAATATTAGTGTTATCAAAATAATATCATATTAGATAAGAAATGTTCTTGAATTTAGATTTTATAATCAGTCCAAATCCATGATTTTTTAGTAAACTTGAACAAAATGGGAAAATTATTTTTAGAAGAATCAGTTCTAACATAATGTCAGCAACAAAAAATGCCCATTAAAGAATACTTTATATTATCCTCTTCATTATTATCAATTGTTTAAGTATAATGTATATATAATTTCTGTTTCCGATAGTCTTTTTCCTCTTCACTGTCTAAATGAAATGGGTGGACTGGAGTTATCTGCCCTTGATAATTTAATTGAACACCGTGGCGCCACCATCAACAACAAAAACAAAATGACTTACCTCAAATGCAAAAATCAGGTGGATTTGTTCATGTTAAACTAGAACTATGGAGGTTTGAAGAACTGTATTGCAGATGGTGAGGAGTGCAGCTAGTGATATGGGAAGTCAGTTATAGATATAACTATAACTTTTCTTTTTTTCATAACTTAATAAGCAAAGAACTGAGCCGAACAGTGTAGAGCCACCACGAGCAATCAGCTATTAATATCAACAAGTTTCCCTTGACATACGTGGCATATTAAAAAAATGATATTGGCCTCAATAAATATTGCTATATGGACTGGTTGTAATAATGTACTTCGCCTTATAACTGCAGCCAAATTTAATGGGTCATATAGCATGGCTTTCACAAAGAAATATCCATATCTCTGTCTCAATATCACTTTCAGACCTACCTATAGGTTCATCAAGGCAGTGTTGATTGCCATTGTCATAATTGTGTGAATTGTCAGCTTGGAAACCCCAGGCTTGGGGACCACATATGAAGATTGGCATGCATCCCTGGAGAAAATCCCCTGAGGGTGAGATATTTTTATCACAAAACTGCTTGTATACTTCCTGTTCAGGTCACTACAGTGGGATTTAACTGGTTGGGGGGGGTGGTAGCTCTAAATAAAGTATCTTGTTGTTTTGAACTGTTTATTGATTTATAAAATTTATTGATTTTTGTTCCTTCCAGAAGATTAGAGAATATTCCCATACCAAATTTATTATCATGGATGAGAGGTATGATTGGCTGTGAACATGATATTCTGTATGGAGATACAAACTTCATTACTGAACAGTTCTCGATTGCCCTGTTGACAGGCATAAACCTGTTGCTTTATTAAGAAGATTAACCTTCCACACTGAGGTATTAAAGGCCCATGTGGTGGTTTGTTCACCCTCAACCCCGGTGAAGTTTAGAGAGTTTTGATTGTTTGTTTTTGGCTCCCTGTGAATATCTTTGAATACAATTATTTTCACTTGGCGTTCTTTTCTCAAATGAATGCATGATCTCTCTTTCTTGTAGACAAGACTGCTGGGCTGAGGAAGAAGGCTTCAAATATGAATAGGGCAAGGATAGAGACAGACACAACGAGAAACATCTCCAGTTCTGCCCATCTCCAGAACAGCTAGAAGCCAAAGGTATAACTTTCAATAAATTCTAATCGAAATTAATTTGTTTCAGATGGTTCAGAGATGCACAAAACAGCAATTAATTGTGCAATACTTCGAAGCCATACTATTATATCTATATTAATGCTTCAATTCCTATATTTTTTCAGATGATCAATCCATTGTGAGGCCGAAGGCTGGCAGAGTGACAGAGAAACTTGCCAAGAAATATCAGGTAATTTGATGCCCTATATATTCATGATTGCAACTTGTGACAACATAATAAATACAATGTTTTTACTTTTTTTACTAAAGTTTTATAGAACAGTATGCATCTTTATCATTCTGACAAATTTTATAGAACAGTATGCATTTTATCATTTTGACAAATTTTATAGAACAGTATGCATCTTTATCAATTTGAAATCATATATCTATGTATAGTATATAAACCACTGATTCATTGACAATGTTCTAGTATCGCACAAGTAATTAAGTTATTATTTATCCTTATTATTTCTCAGATGCATCCAATTGGAGATGGATGCTTCATCCACAGCAGCGAGTATAGTGCAGTTATGGCAAAGAAGGCAGATGGGAAATGCATAGTAAGGGTATTAATGAACTGCTTCTTCACCAATTACAAGCGTCTGGTCCGTCATTCATAATTCAGCCGTCGTCCATTAGAGAATATCAGCGTCCATAATCCAAAGACCTATTCCATATTCCATATAACAGTATTAGCACCAAATTCAAAAATGACATTTTCATAGTATACATAAACATAGGCTTGTTTCCTGCAAGAGAGAAGCGGTGAACAGTTTTCAATGATGCCGGCAAGACATGATGTTCCAAAAATATCAAATTCGTATCGCTGATCAGTATTTTTAATCCATAATATTCGTTGTAAAGTCGTCATCTAAAGAATGAGGTATCTCAGTCACGCTTTGATTGTGCCTGTTCATATGAGTACCATGAGGATATTGAAGTTCATGGGCTCATACGGCCCCTGACCACGAGTTAAGCGGAATTAGGCACAAGTTACGAAACGTAACGCCATAGATCTTGCACGCTACGCTCGTATTTTCTATCAGCATGCGATATGTAATTTTGAGAAACTTTGAGTGGAGGCGCTTGGTGGTATAGCCCTGTTTTATAAGTTTCTGCAACAATGTTTTGTGACGTTGATTAAAATCGTCACATTTAACAAAGGATCTAGCAAATGCTAATAGGTGGGATATGTATACGCCATATGCAGATCCCACTGGAATATTACTGTCCAGAAAGGGATAGTTTACGATGTCGAAATTGTAATCATCTCTTTTGTTATACAGTCGACAAGAGAGAAGGCTCGCTTCATTTTGATAGAGATATAGGTCTAAATATGATGTGCCTGTAGGGTTATTTGTAGTTTCCTTCAAATCCAGTGAAGGTGGATATATATCCTTCACTGCGTCATTTATATAGCGATTATCCACAGCGAGAAGATCGTCTATATAGGGCTTGGTGAATGAGAAGGAACGGGCTATCTATGGCGTTACGTTTCGTAACTTGTGTCTAATTCCGCTTAACCCGGGGCTAGGGGACGTATGAACCCATGTACTTCAAGATCCTCATGATACTCATATGAACAGTCACAATCAAAGCGTGACTGAGATACATCATTCTTTAGATGACGACTTTACAACGAATATTATGGATTAAGAATACTGATCAGCGATACGGATTTGATATTTTTGGAACATCATGATGTCTTGCCGGCATCATTGAAAACTGTTGACCGCTTCTCTCTTGCAGGAAACAAGCCTATGTTTATGTATACTATGATTGTCTTTTTGAATTTGGTGCTAATACTGTTATATGGAAAATGGAATAGGTCTTTGGATTATGGACGCGGATATTCTCTAATGGACGACGGCTGGATTATGAATGACGGACTAGACGCTTGTAATTTGAATGGATCGGTTTATGAAAGCGCCTGCATATAGTCATATTCATAAGAGAACAGATATAGGTGTGCACAATTAGTACCCATTGGAATACCTATATGCTGTTGATATATTGTGTTGCCAAATTTCACATAGATATTTTAATGAGAAATTCAAGCAACTCTATAAACAAAGAAACACCCCATGAATGATATATCTTGTATGTAGTAGAGCTGAAGAATGCGTTATGGCTTCCGACATTAATATATCTACGATCCGTTTTCTTGAACACATATACTATTAATGAACTTAGACTTAGGTCAGTAAGGTCCTGATGAGGGATTGTAGTACAGAGAGTCGAGAAATCCCATGTGGATACATGTCTGTACGGTATGTAACCTTTAGCATCAAGTTCTTCCGTAAGACATTTTGAGTTTTTCAGTATCCACATACATTCAACGCCAGAGTTTTTAGAAATAGTGGCGCCATACCTTTCCCAAAATGCTCCTGTTGACGTACAGTGTTGCGTACCTCTGGATCATTCAGGATTC
The DNA here is from genome assembly GCA_036873755.1 of Hanleya hanleyi. Lineage (NCBI taxonomy): Eukaryota > Metazoa > Mollusca > Polyplacophora > Lepidopleurida > Hanleyidae > Hanleya > Hanleya hanleyi. Next base: position 48,400 of record JAVTVY010042516.1, read on the forward strand.
GAGGTAAATTAATAATGTCCAGTCCTTTATCTAAGTATTTGAGTTTCAAGAAAAGCCGATCTTGGGATGTTTACAGCTGGAGCTTCCAAGGGACAAACTCCACTCCACCGGAACATCATCAAGTGCATAATGTAAATAACTCAATTGTTCAGACCTTGTTTCAGCTGATTAGAGAAATATACCTTTACAGCGCTATTTTCAAGAGCGGGAAACCCCTAACATGTTCAATCATAGATTTCATTTTCCATGGTCCACCCCTACAACATGGCCGACTTTATGTAAATAATGGTATTTCCACTAGAAAAAGTTCCAGTTGAATAATTCTTATTTTTATTATTGTAGGATTTGTCCAGACCAATCAGACAAACAAGTGCACTGCAGGGAAGCTGAGGCAGACCATCCACCGGAAAATCAGCTCCTTTAAATCCAAGACTAACAAGACTGTTGTCGACGACAAACTTTTTGTATTGTACTTTTTATTGGCATTATGTCCTTTCTCTATTCTTGTATGCGCTGATGGTGGTAGTTTCTTCTCTCAGTTTTGCTACTTTTATGTGACAATGATTTTATGATTATATGCGTGCTGCCATGTCAGGTGCTTTTAGCTTTCCTGTGCTCTTATTAGTATACATGTATGTCAATAAATTACTGTTGATTCATATGTATCATTTGTGCTTCCTATATGTTTACTTTTATTTATTTTATATGGCAATGAATTACTGTTGTATTCATATGTATTATTTAGTGCTTCCTATACTCTTACTTGTTGAAAAAGTTGATTGCTAATTGATGTAATGTTTAGGTTATGCCATTATAATGGAAACCGTTTGAAAATATGTATCGTGTAATCCTGGATTAATGAGAACCTGCATTCCTACATATGTATTGTGAAAAAAAGTCCAATTTTGCAAATAAAAAATAATTCCTTGATTTGAAGTTTTAGGTTTTTTCTTCTATATCAAGAGTAGTCCAGGTTTGTGCAGTTTGTTTGCAGTACCTCATTTGCAAAATTAAATCACACTGCAGGAACCACATTTAAGGATACACCTCTGTTGAGGTGTCTTGACAGTGTCTTTGCAGTACCTCATTTGCGTAATTGGGGCACACTGCAGAGACACTGGAAGCACACTATAGAGACACTGCATGTACCAAGGTGGAGGGAACAATGCACCGAGGTGTGCTTGCAGTGTCTTTGCAGTACCTCATTTACATAATTCGGGCACTGCAGTTGAGGTCTTTGCAGTACCTCATTTGCTTAATTAGGGCGCACTGCAGAGACACTGGAGGCACACTGCAGAGACACTGTAGATACCAAAGGTGGAGGGAACACTGCACCTGGGGGTTACACTGCAGTTGAGGTGTATTTGCAGTGTCTTTGCAGTACCTCATTTACATAATTGGGGCACTCTGCAAAGACACTGCAACAACACTGGAAAGACACCTCAGAGCCCGAAAAAGCGAACTATGAAGCACTGCAAGGACACTGCATTTCTGAAGGACCTACACTGCAAGGGATTATGATACCCACCCTGCAAAGTGACTGTAGAAGCGCTGCAGAAGCACATCAGAACAGTAAGCGATCTGCTGTGTTTTTTGTTATTTTTTTGTTTTCATTTTTTTATTTTTCTTTCTAAAACTGATAGCATATCCTGGAAGTATCCTTTTGTATGAAATTTAATTAAAGAATTAAAGTCGGGATTGGCAATCTCTAAGGCCCATATTGATTGATTGTCTTGGCCCTCGTACCATGAGAGCTAAGTCGATGTCTTGCCAGAGCATCTGATCGTGTATAACTTTGCACGCATCCGGGTACTTGGCACAGGTATGACTTTTTCTCTGTCGTCGCCAGGTGTGTTTTTCGGTGCTGGATGTTTTGAACAAATATGAAAAACAAAACAAATAATTAATGGTATACCCAGGCGCGTATATCCTCATGATGTTCCTATAGTCAAATTCTAATTATTGTATCTGGACCACGATTTGATTAATTGGGATTTTAATATGAACACCATGACTACATGTATCTTATATTACTAGATGAAACTCAACCAGAAGCCAGTAGCATTTCACTCAAAATAAGGTGAGGTTCAGTTTGAGGTCATGTTTCGGCCTAAGGGAATTTTTATCACATAGATATGTTATAAACACTCAGACGTTTATGTTATAACCACACAGGTGCTTAAAACTTAAACACCAGGATATTAAACCCCTGAACACGTTTCTAAAACACGTGTTCGAAAAATTAACCTCACTTCTAGCGTTCCAACGCTGAACATGTGATTTACAGTGTAGACTAGAATAGTTAGACGGTATAAGCACTTGTCAAACTGTTTTAATACACCACCTGAATATTGCGCAGTCTTTACATCAGAAACACGAGATGCCATGTTGACACTCAGAGGATCATGGGTGAGACTGATTATGCAAATTTCATATGTATTTGAATTCGTGCATCAGCTCATCTCTCATCGATATTTGTGTTTAATATGCGCGAACACGACACATACACATTTACTGCGCATCAAATTTCATGGACACTGTGAAGTCCCTTGTGAATGGAACAAGATGCTTTAATTTTGCAACTGCACGGTGGATCTTTATCCCTCTTTGAATCGCGATTCGTCAAACATATAATCAAGCATCATAGTTTACCTTTATCATATCAATGACGAGCGCATGTTCAAAGCAGAACCTGTTCATTCACATTTCTGATGTATACAGAACATTGTTCATTCTAGGACCTCACACCAATATCAGCAAATATTTTCTTCGCATAATCATTTTTCTCATGGTATAATAACCCCCTTCCACCCCTGTATTTCTCTCCGCCAATAAAAGTATTACTTTTAACATATATAATAAGTAATGTTTTTCATACCGCTCAACTTGCGAATGAATTGTAATATTACAGACCCTACGTATCTTTATGTTGCCCTACACCGCTCACCTTTATTAGGTGATCCTTTCTGCTAAAGCGCTTATCGCAAAGTTCGCATTGATGAGGTCTCAGTCCGGAATGGATACGATGGTGTCTTGTAAGCTCTTCATTTCTGGCGAAGGATCTTCCACATCCACCATAGTCACAGCTAAATGGTTTCTCTCCTGCAAAATAGACAAATTTAACTCTCTAATACCATCCGATCTAATCCGTACATCCGACTGCTCAGCTAAACCTAATTGCGACTGTAAAATTAAGAAATAATTGCTTGTTTACTGCGGTAAAACAAGTAGGATAGATCGCGCTGCAATATGATGAGTCTAAGTTTGATCACGAAGGCCGTGACTCCTCCTATTGCAGCACGATCTTTCTTACTTGTTTTATCGAAGTAAACAAGAAATTATTTCTATTCTACTATACTGCAAACGGCAGAATGTTAGACATTCTCCGCACAAAGGGATATATTGTCATGCAATTACAAGATATCACCCCTATACCTCACGAAAATGCGTTGGCACATCAATTAATCGAAGCGCACAACACATGTAAGTCGCGTGCCTGAAATCGACACGCAGGTGACGAGTCCACAATACGGCAGCTAGGAGCATGCTAAAACGCTTTTAATGTTCAAAATGACGAAACAAACAATGTTAACAACTGACAATACATTTCAAGACTATGCCAACTATAGCGTGAACCGTGGATTTTTAAATGTATTATTGTTGACCCGGTACTTTCATCTACAATGATCATATCGCATTACATGGGTTAGCCTATACCCCTCCGGGCGAGTGCAACTGGGCACGTAAAGCAAAACTTGACGTCAAATTATCCGCACCGAACCAACATATATTGGAATTAGATGCCACCTGGGCTTCCCTCCTTTGTGTAATAATGTTATTTGGAAAAACACATTAAGTGTGATCGAATTTGCGGCCGCAAATTGTCTCAATCTGCTACACTATCGCTTTTGATCGTCTGTTTCATCAACTCCTGGTGAATATCTGGGCTCCAATTCAGTCTCAAGTGCCACAACTGAGCGATCTAGGATTGTTTATGTTACATGGAATGTGAGTAAATATGTACGAATGTCTACAGTAATGTTAAATTACGTTGGAAAGGAAGACGTAGAATTCGTAACGGAATAACCTTGTATTTTAATATTTGCGGAGGTTAACGTTGGTTTTACTCTCGCAAATATCCGTTTTGTCGACTCCCCTGACGCGTCGTCGGTAAAACTCAATTTGCGACAGTAAAACCAGCAAACACAAAAATACAACACAGTTATTCCCCAAATTCGGTTGGGTACAACCATGTCTAATCATTTCGATCAATATCAATAGTATTTTGTCTACTACTCTGTTTAGTATCAAGATCAATAGCTTCGCTGCAGTTTTGAACAAATGAATTGATGGTTAACAATTTGTAGACGATTTCAACATATCGTGTAGCTGAAAAAGTACACATAATATTGAGAGAACATTACAACTTTGTCTAAATAGAATTCAGAAATGGTAATTAGAAAATGGTTTCAAGTTCTCCAGAGATAAGACAACTTATACACACTTTTGCAGAAATTATTTCCAGCACAAAGATCCAGTACTTACATTAGATGGAACTGAATCAACGTAGCAAAAGAAGTCAAATTCTTAGGAATATTGTTTGATCACCGATTAACGTTCTTATCGTATATAAATTACTTGAAAGCTAAGTGCACGAAAGTCCTTGATTTGTTGAACGTAGATGCCAGCTAGAAGTGGTTAGGAGATCAGCAGACGCTTCTTCATTTATATCGATCACTTGTTCGTTCTAAACTTGATTATGACTATTGTTTACAAAGGTGCATGCAAATCAAACTTGGAAAAGCTAGATTCTATTCTCCATCAAGAACTAACACTTTGCCTCGGAGCGTTCAGAACATCACCTAAATAAAGCTTATATGTCGAAGCAGATGTAGAACTGAAAAATTAAACTATCACTGTATTATATCACAAAATTGCGATCTAATCGCTTAAATCCTGCATATAACCGTATTTTCAACCCTCAATACGTGGATTGGTATTTAAAGAACCCCTCCATTATTCCAGCGCTTGGAATTCGCAAGAAACCACACATTTTAGCAGCTGGTATCAAGCTTAGTCAAATTTTACCTAACAAGCTCCTGCCAGTTTCACCATGGCAGTTAGCCAGACCAAAGGCAGATATTACAATAACGAAATATACAAAGGCAGATACGAGCCATTTCGTGTATACACAAGAATTTGGTCTATTGAGAGAAAAATACAGATCGCATCAAGCTATTAATACAGATGGTTCTAAAGATGGTGAGAGAGTAGCGGGTGCTACTACCTTTAGTTCCGAAGCTAAAACCTCTCAACTTCCAGGTAAAAGTTCAATTTTCACTGCCGAAGCCGAAGCTCTGTTGTCAGCTTTAGAAGGTATTGGGTCTACTATAGGAGGAAAATATGTCCTATTCTCAGATTCACTGCCATGCCTTCGAGCGATTAAGAGCGAAACTTCAACTCATCCCACCATCTTGAATATCCTACTATTATAAGACAGTCGATTTCATCAACAGATTGATGATGTGTTTTGTTGGTTGCCTAGCCACGTTGGCATCAAAAGAAATACTTGGGCTGATGAAATGACTTCAGAAACTGTAGGACATACCCATCTGAGCAGTCAGAAACGTTTCGATCAAGCCATGATCAGGCGATGTAGAATCGGTCATACACGATTAACTCACGAACATTTAGTAAAAGCGGAACCAGCCCCAAGTGAAATTGAAAGTTTATTGATCACAATATCGAGGACATCTCCAACACTCAAGTTGTGCCAGGACACGAGATGATTTTTAGTCAGAGAAAGTCAGACAGTGAAACGCGACGCGTATTATGTCAAATATTCAAATGCTATATTCAGTCCAGTAAACTACGAAAATTAACACAGGAAGGAAGCAATCAGAGATTGCTCAATTGTATCCCCTCCCTCCCCCCCCCCCTTCCTTCCGCTTTAATCCGACACTGCCCTGCCATTGTTCTGTTCTGTATTGGTCGGTGGAGGCCTAATTTGGACATTTATGAAAATTCTGTTTCAGTCATTTTGCCATGCCTCGCATAATACTTATTCGAAGTATCGAGCAACAAGTGATAATACAATGTTTTTTAATGCAAGATGGTCGCCGAGGCTTTCGCCAAATCCGAAAATATGACCTGGTAATGAGACCTACATTCCTTGGGAGTATATTGTGATGAAATTATGAAGCGATCAGTGAACTTTAAATTTTGGACCCAATTAACTCTTATTGGGGCAATTTCATACTTCAGGACTTATGCGGTCTGCTTTGGAATGTAGAATAACATATATATAGCCATTTTCCCGGTCCAAATCGGTTATGGACTGAGATCCAGCCTGGACAAATAAATATATCCCATTCACTTAGGTTTGATAAACAAAGGACCATAACTCTTGAAAATATAACCGAAAGCAGAGAAACTTCATGCTGCACAACTATGGGGCATTGACCACATATTAACCGAGATCCAGCCCGGACAAGTTCCAATTCACAAAGATTTCAAGAAAAAAGGGCCATAACTCTTGAAAATATATGCGAAACGCGGAGAAACTTCACGCTGCACAGCTACAGGGCATTAACCACATATCCTGCAAATTTCATAATTGTCCATACAATATTAACCGAGATCCAGCCCGGACAAGTCCCAATTCACAAAGATTTGAAGAAAAAGGGTCATAACTCTTGAAAATATACGCGAAAAGCGAAGAACTTCACGCTGCACAACTACAGGGCACTGACCACATATCCTGCAAATTTCATAATTGTCCTTACAATATTAACCGAGATCCAGCCCGGACAAGTCCCAATTCACGGAGATTTCAGAAAGAAAGGGCCATAACTCTTGAAAATATAAGCGAAACTGGAAGAAACTTTACGGTGCACAACTGTGGGGCACTGACCACATATCAGGCAAATTTCATACTTGTCCATATAATATTAACCAAGATCCAGCCCGGACAAGTCCCATTCAGAGAGATTTCAGAAAAAGGGCCATAACTCATGAAAATTATACCGGAACTCGGAAAAAACTGTACGCTGCCCAACTACGAGGCACTGGCCACATTCCATGCAGGTTTCAATCCTGTCCATCAAATATTAACCGAGATTTTGCGCGGACAAGAAATTCGGACGGACAGACAGACGGACAGACGGAGGGACAGGGCGATCGCTATATGCCCCCCTCTAATTAGAGGGGAGGCATAATAACGTTACCACATTTAGTAAAAAAAATGCCAATTTGAATGTTTCGTTACTGAAATCGATAATACTGCTCTGGCTGTGAAGGTGTTTCTGATCGTTAATGTTTAATCATTTTCTGGTGGTTCATTTTTACGAATTTTTCAAGTTATAAACCAGTTTTCTATGAGATAAATATGCAACATTTACGTAATGTTTTTGGCGATTACCTAACTGTCTTAGCTTTCATTGTGTTTCGTTATTGTTTATACAGTATCGATCTGTTAGCTCGCTATCAGGAATAATAACGTTACTCTCTTTGACCCTATTCTTGTAACGAGAAAGAATAGGAAGTGGGTAAGGATTGGTGTCTTGCCCCTATTGTCAAATCCGTGTTGTTGTTCTGTGTTGTATTTCGAATGATCATCATATCTGTCAGTCTGTGACTGTTCGTGTTAATATCATGTAGAATAACACGATATCCACACGACCCCCAACCTCCAAATAAGCGGAATTAGACGCAAGTTAGGAAATGTTGTACCAAAGATCTTGCTCACTACTATCGTAGTTTAATGGCATCAGTGTGCAATATGCAAGCATAAGGAAGCATAACAATTCGAAGCAGTTGGTAAGTAATTGTCCGTTGTTTTCTAAACAAAAACTAATAATGCTTAGGAGACTTGGCCATGGTTGATGATTGGTGTACTTCTCGGATTGCTACAGTTTCATTAAACAGACCTTTGTTGGGCATGATCATGAATGGTTGAGTTTCTAATGAATATTTCAAACAGTTCATGTGGCAACTTGCTCGCTTTGTTGATACGCAGGCGCAAGCTGGCATATTCTATCCCAACATACAGTCGCTCTCTAATGCGTGAAAGCCGGAGATTATGTCAGTTCTAGCCCATGCATCGAGATGACGTCATGAATCCGTAAAATTGCCAATTACGTTATTTTTGTCCATGTTTTTTTTTTTTTCTTTCGAAATACATCTATTTGAGTGAAATAGCTATAAATTTAATTTACGATACTCTGAACAAAGGCAAATTGGCCTGTGATCGTAAAACACTGGAACTACCGCGCGGACACGGAAGATTTATGGAAGAGATCGGGTCAAAGATAAACAAACACATGTGCTTATATCAAGGTCAACGGCAGTGAAAATGTGCAGTGGTTGTATAATCACTCTGGTCAGTTTGTTCTGGTGAATCCGTATTGTGTATAAGGTCTCTCCTATTACAAGCGTCTGGTCTGTCATTCATATTTCAGCCGTCGTCCATTAAATCCAAAGACCTATCCAAAAACCTATTTGATATTCCATATAACAGCATCAGCAAGATATGTACTAGAGTTACAAGCTGGACAATTCAATTGATAGACAACAGAACTTCTATATCTTGCGATGTGGGGTTTATTGTAAAACAAAACTAAATTCCTTCGCCAATAAAACACAAATATGGCTGGTTGCTGATTAACCATCGCATTTTCTTCAAACATTTTCTCCTTGTGTGTGATCTTGCCGATCCAGTTGATGGAATGGTGTTTTTGGCGTTGATTTAAATCGTCGCATTTCTCCATGATTTCACAAATGCTATAAGATGCAATGCTTGTACGACATAGAAATTTCCTTTCGAAATATTAATGCCCAGAAAAGTTGATGCCAACATAATAATTTTCTGTTGTTGCTTCGACGCTAGAGCATTTTTTGTATTTCCATAAGGATATAGGTCCAAAGTGATCGGTCATCTAGACTATCGTCTGTTCCGTTCAAAAATACAGTAACGTTATACATGTAGATACACAACTGCAGTCCGAAATCTTCGTCTGCGATATTGTAAATCTTGAATTGTATGACATTTTTGTAATAGAGGCGGTAATATAGATTACATTTATTTTGGATAACGTCTCGTGCAATGTGTATATCTGCGCTATTCCGTGTGCTTGCTTGATAACGCGTTATCAAGACTTCGTGTGCTTGCTTTAACGTCACCAAGCATCCGTGTGCTTCCATGACGTGGACAGTACTATTGAGAAACGCTTCATTTCAGATAGAGAAGTAGTCGTTATCCACTGCCCACCTTTTTATTATTATGTGGGATAAATTTGCAATATTCGCTAACTTATTTTGACTTCTAATCCACATTCCAAAAGATATCCGGCAACAAATATTAAATTTTAACACACGGCTAACCCTATCAGGCCTGTGGGGGTGAGGGGGGGGGGGGGGTTCATGGTTTCCCTGCCAAACTTTCTACAGTACCTTCGGAATGACCTCATATTGAGAGTTGATACTTCCCATGCATTTGTAGCTTATCAAATTGCGGTCTTTTTGAGCCTATTTGCATAACCCCGTGCACGAACAATGATTTAGGGTAAATTCAAAATGACGGTCATGTGAAGATAACAGAAAATTGTGTTTTCTTCCTTTTTTCAAAATCTTTTCTTTTCTACGGATAAAGCGTCAAAAAATTAGATTACTATTTGCTAATTTATCATCCAGTTTTTGCGAAAAAAATCTAATAAATAATATGAAATGGAAAAAAATCGATTTAAAAATGCCTTCTGTGAAATGACGTCATTAGATAGGCCATCTTGAATTTTGTTACATATTCTGGTACAGGTTTACACAAGGCCATAGTGTGGTAAAGGCGACCCGCCCCGGTTTCCAACTTTTACACTCCAGATAACTAATAAAGATAACTGAAAAGATACCATTATTAAGTATCGTCATTCAAACTCGTAATTATTCCATTCAATTTAAACCACATATTGTATGAAAGCTCATCTTTCATGGATGTTAATCATCACGTCCAGTCGTTATGCTTCATAATGATATATTATTATCACTTCCATTCATATTCCAATGATTCTAATGAATTGAAAGAAAATAATGGCACTTGTAGCTTATTTCAAATTCTCTCAATATATCAGTGTATATGGATTGAGCAATCGCAGTTTAACTAAGCCTGTACTCAAAGAGCATTGGGATAGGGAAAGAAGGTACGGTAAACGCTGTACCGTTCTTTGCAGGACGGTTTCTTGTGTTACACGAACATGTTACTGTAAAAGCAACAGTCCCTTGATCCATTCACCTGAAGAACTGTTTCGCTTCCTTTTAGTACACATATTCAATATGACGCAATAGCCAGCCGTGTCCGCAAATATTTTCTGCATAAATAATCGGATATTTGTTTTACGATGGTTCTGTGAAAATCCAAAAGAAGGTCATTGCAGGTTAAGAGCCAAGATAACTCGGTTCAACGCAACTGATCGAGTTTTGCGCGAAAAGATTAATTTTCCAAAGAACCAATACGTCTCTATTCAGATTTCTTTAACAATATAGTGCCTTATAACCTGCGAAAAGATATTTGGATTTTGAAAGAGATACAGATGAACAAAAGTCTGGGCCGTTTTTCAAAGAAACTAATTATAACCCGTAAAAATGAACACATCCGAACCGCGAAACACGAACTATTGTGTGTTACCTGAGACCAATAGTTAACGAATTAACAAACTTTCAAAGAACTAGCCACTACCATCCATACCTGTATGAACCCGGATGTGTCCTGTTAATTGTCCCCTATTTGTGCAAGTTACATGACAGTATGGACACCGGTGCCTTCTGGAGAGTTTGTGTCCCGTGATGGACGACGTTTCATTTCCTGAACCATTTCTCTGCAGACAAGATTCCGTATCTGGGAACTGAACGTTTTCGCTTATTTTTGTTGAATTTATATCACGGACACGACCGACGATGTCACTATGAAGTACTGAGTCCATGTAACCGCGCATTTCACTAGTACGACATCCTGGATGGAGTGAATTTTCACAAATTCCGGAACAACTGTGGATTTCTGTTCCAGGATTGGTGCAGTCAAGAGATTCGTTTCTCGATGTACCGGGAAAGTACGGCAAAGTTTGACTGACGGATCTGAGTAATGGTACCGATATATAGTTTTCTCGTAGTTGCGTTGATTGCTGCTCGCCTAACGCTCTAGTCCGCGTGTCATATTCTGGGGAAATTAATCCTGACTGCACAAGAACTGGTCTTGAATTCCGAGGTGTACACCATCGACACCCGTATAGTGCGGAGATGTGGCCACCGGCAGCAGCGGGCACGTGCGATGCAGCAGACGACACCAAATCGCGCTCGCACGAAAATGCAATCTCTGTAACTGACCATGTATTCCGACAGGTAAAGTCTACCAGAGAACTGGACGTCGCCCCATCAAAATGACGATGGCTGTACAAAGGGGATAACAGCGAACCGTTCAAAAATAAAAACTCTTTTTCACCCAGCATTGTTGCTCTCTAGTTATACTGACAAATTTTAGCAGGCCGCTCACACTCAGCTGATAGACATCCAGGGGGCTTACATCATGGATAAGATTTAGCTTATAGATTTGAACAGACTTTGTTATTTATACAGATATTAATCTGAGTTCAAATCAACAATAACGCCCCTTTGTATTGTTTAAAGCCTATTGTATATGTGCAGCTGAATCGCAAATCTTTAAGTGATGAGGGCGCAAGGTCAATCCGCACGTGATCACCTATAGCACCCCTTTTATCGTAATGAACTTTAAATTCATCGTTTTAAGGCATGCGATGTACGTATTCGTCGTGAATTATATTTCACAAGTAAACTAAGACAAGGTATAGGGGGTCATCCTTATACCATAAACTCCGTCCTTTAGAAATACGGTAGACCACTGCTGAAGGTGATTCAGATGAACATTTCTTCTTCTACGTGTCGTACATGACAAACTATAAGGAAAGGCTAGGCCAACACCGCGAAATTCTAAAACAATTGTACGACTAAATGTAGGATCTGCCTGTAAGTGACGCCACACTGTTTTCAATCTTCCATCCGTCCACATGTGAATTCTATCTTTGTACATGATAAAATCAAATTGTTTCATCGGATTCATCCGAAATTCGGCATATAGGTTTTTTTCGAAAAGACTTCAATTGGTACTGCGGTTCAGCAACATTTGCTTGTAGGTAACGTCACTAGGATTCATTCCGTTCTTCCTTGTCTGTCCGAGCGAATTTTGTATGTCTTCGCATGCGATAGGCTCGAAACACTATGTCGGTTTCCTCTGAAATGAGTTGGCGCGCTTTTGCAGCCTTTTGACCCCCTTTTAGGCTTCATCAGTCAGCTCGGTGTTACAAGCCGAGTGTCTTCAGTGGAGCTGATTGTTAGATATCCTACGAGAGCCGCCGTCTGTATGCGACCTCTTTTTAGTCAGCCATTCACATCACCGAAAAAAAGTGAAACTTCATGAATCGCTAAACAAGTGCATGGCTCCATGATTGCACAGCTTTATCGTCTTGACAGTGTTAATATTTCTACCAATTATAATCGGCCGGAATGTGAAGATGACACCATGGTGTGTACATTGTAAGCCAGTGTTAACACACAAATAGGATATATATTTTTTTAAGTTAATTTATATTCGCATCATATTCGCCATATCAATGTCTATATGTAGACTACATGAGACCCATGTGACATATTCCTCTCATTTGTCACAGTATTTTCGAACTAACATTCAGTTACTTATATTCATTCTGTAAAATCTTTGTTAGCATGCATTGTAAATCAAAACATCAGAGGATTTCTTCATGTCTGTCAGATTCTTCAACGGATATTTAACGCGTCTGGTCTCTTTTCCTCGTTTGCGACGGAATGCACAAAGCGACGCCAACAGTTCACCTACATGTACATGTACATACTGACTGCTTGGTTGAGTTACAGCAAGTAGAAATTGTCTCCCTTATATACACCCCATCCTCGCGAGCCAGTGTATCGACCGATCTGTTGTGACGCGCTAACATAAGCTAGCTGATTCGCCAATCCGTTGCGAGGTATGAGGTACATTTTTTAATTTCATTGCTGGCCAAACTACTTTGTTGTCCGGGTGAAATCGCCATCGGAAGTCAAAGCAAAAACCGTAGGCTTAGGATACCGACATGCTAATCCAAAAAAAGCGTAGGTGATTAAATGTACGAGATTGTATAATAGCGGCATCGACTCAAGAACTCATTCGAATCGCCCAAAAAGTCCAGGTGAACTCTGCGAGGATTTACGATTTACCTGGACTTTTGAAGATGCTTTTCGGCGGAGGACCTACCATCCTCTGGCCGCTTGTTAAATTTTTAGTCCTAGTAGTGTCGTCTGAAATTATATCATTCGATTATGGACGCGGAATTTATTTTTTCTGGGCGACGCTTGAATTCTGATATTCGGATCTGATGCTGACGACATCGGTCACGGAAAGATTGCTCACGTTTACCGAGACGAATGGTCACGAGAGACACATATTTGTCCCTTCAAATATGAAGAGTTCCACTGTTTTCACCATCTCAAAACTTGAGTATTGAGAGTGGCTGTTTGTAAGTACTCTGGGAACGTGTGAGCCAAATATTACTTTTGAATATGCGCCCCAAATTCTTCACACGAACTTGTCTAACGCAGTTAAAATAAGATTAGCATCCCGAAATCATATTTGTTTACATGTGAATAAGTGTGGCGGTCGGACGTATAACGCTCACGTTACGTATTCCGTGTGGCCGAACTTGTCCACGCTATAGTGTCCATTCAGATAAGAGATGTCATATGCAGCGATAAACTAGCTAATGTTTATTTATTACAAATCCACTGAACACTGATGGTGTGTGTTCAGATTGACTTACGATCAGCGTTATTTGCATGGTGTTGTATTTCGAACCCGGGCACTTGAGACTTCAGCGATGAAGTTCGGTCGATGATTAAGTCAGCTGATATTACTGCTTATATCACTGTGTTAAGTACAAATAGTGGCGAGGCGTGATTATCGATTGAAGAGACGAGGCCAGGGAGGCCAAATATCTGTCGGGCTTTATCTACTGTTTCAGATACGTAGGATTCATGCATGATCATGGTAATAAAAAAACATGTCCCCAGAATTGTCAGTGTTCAGCAGACCTGGAGTTGGTGTTGGCCACCTTTTGTGTTACTAATAAGTTTCCTATTTTCCTCAGAGGCATTGAAAATGCGAAAATAAATGGCGCGTTATTGACACACATAATCAAATCTATAGGTTGTTATAATTATGAAAATGGATGCTGTGATGCGACAGTGGAGCTCTTGAAACACTGTATGGTGGGACGTTTATGAAGACGCGGCCATGGATTAGTGGAGCAGATTTGAAGAGTCACATTTTTACAAGAAACAATATAAGAAGACTTGTACTGACTTACCTGTCGGTTATATGTTGAACCTAGGCTTTATTGACCATTCATAAAATGTAATTTGAAAATTTGAAGACAATCGCTTCTCTCACTCGTTCCATCCGTTTGAACATTCACCAACTTTTCCACAAGTTTGTGGGTTGAAATTTGAACAGAATAATCTAAATATGTTGAACCAAGCATCTCAAGTTTGTATTTAAATTACGCCTCCGCTTCAAAGTTATCTATACATTTAGTTTCAAAGATCGAGCTTTGTACGAATATATTTGAATTGTTGAACAGTAACATGCATCAATCCGATTAAAGATATTACTCTTTTTTACTTGAAAAGTATATTGTATTAAGAATTTGAAAGTTCAAATACGTTTGATGAGAGTACTAGTTCAGACGCGAGTAAATTTGAATATTAAAGGAATATTTCTTAACATGAGTAAACATAGGAAAAGTAGTTGGCCCATGTTTAAAAATCGGTGGGATATAAACTGAACCGCTAGGGCGTGGGGGTATCCGTGTGCTATAGTACCGCATCGTCACGTCTAAAAATTCTCCGCTATCATCGCGGGCATGGACCGAAGTGGAGTGTGGGTGTATGTCAGAGTGCATGATTCACTTCTATGGACGATTCTGTGTGCTGTAGGGTAGAATGCATGATTCACTTCAGTGAACTAGTCTGTGTGCTGTAGGGTAGAACTCCCTATTCACTTCAATGGACTACTCTCTGTGCTGTAGGGTAAACTGCATGATTCATTCCAATGTACTATATGTGCCGTAGGGTAGAATTCAAGATTCACTTCAATAGACGACCATGTGTGCTGTAGGGTAGAATACATGAATCACTTCAATGGACTACTCTATATGCTGTAGGGTAGAACTTATGATTCACTTCAATGTACTAATCTCTGTTCTGTAGGGTAGAATACATGATTCATTTCAATGGACTACTCTGTGTGCTGTAGAGTAGAACTCGTGGTTCACTTCAATGGACTACTCTGCGCTGTATGGTGGAATGCTGATTCACTTCAATGAACTAATCTGTGTGCTGTAGGGTGGAGAAACTTCGTAATATCTCTGTGTTCTGAAGATCATTTTTCCTTCTTAACATGAGTAAACAAAGGAAAAGTAGTTGGTCCATGTTTAAAAATCGGTGCGATATAACTGAACCGCGAGTGCGTAGGGGTGTCCGTATGCTATAGTACGGCATAGCCACGTCGTAAAATTCTCCGCTCTCATCACGGGCATGAACAGAAGTGGAGTGTAGCTATAGGTCAGAGTGCACGATTCACTTCTACGGGTTACTCTATGTTGTAGGGTAGAATTCATGATTCGCTTCAATGGACGACTCTTGTGTGTTGTAGGGTAGAATGCATGATTCACTTCACTGAACTACTCGTTTTGCTGTAGAACAGAACTCATGTTCCACTCCAATGGACTACTCTGTGTGCTGTAGGGTAGATTGGTTCACTTCAATGGAGGGAGGGAGGGAGGGAATTTGGCTTAATGTCACACTCAAGTTTGTTTCACTCATATGGTGACAGTCAGTTTGGTTGGTGGAGGAAGCCGGAGTACCCGGAGAGAACCACAGCCCTTCGGCAAGTAACTGACAAACTTTCTCACATGGACCAGCTGGGTCACTTCAATGGACTGCTCTATGCGTTGTAGGGTAGAATTTATGATTTTCTTTAATGGACTTACTCTATGTGCTGTAGGTTAGAGTGGTTCACTTCAATGGACTACTCTATGTGTTGTAGGTCAGATTGTAGATTCACTTCGAAGAACTACACTATAAGCTGTAGGGTAGAATGCTCGATTAACTTCAATGACCTACTCTATGCGCTGTAGGTTAGAGTGGTTCAGTTCAATGGACTACTCTATGAGCTGTAGGTTAGAGTGTTTCACTTCAATGGACTACACTATGAGCTGTAGGTTAGAGTGGTTGACTTCAATGGACTACTCTGTACTGTAGATTAGAGTGTTTCACTTTAGCGGACTGCTCTTGTGCTGTAGGTTAGAGTGGTTCACTTCAGTGGACTACACTGTGTGTTGTAGATTAGAGTGCAGATTTACTTCAATGAACTACTCTATGCGCTGTAGTAGAGTGGTTCACTTCTGTAGGCAACTCTGTGTGCTATACTGGACAACATTAATATCTTATGTTCGATACATGACTGTGTGTGTTACTTTTTCCCCAATGGATTATTCTCCGTCACGTGCTTGTCGTTAATTTTCCATTTTGACTCCAAAGCTGGTCTACTGGTCTACATTTACTCTGGAAGATTTAAATAACAATCACAAACAGTTTCTCAGGGAAAGAGGTATTTGTCTTCCAACCAATCATAACGACATACCAAAACTATACTGGACTCCCAAAATGCATAAATCACCATACAAAGCTAGATTCATAGCTGGTTCTAGAAGCTGCACCACCAAGCTTCTTTCAACACTATTGACGAGGGCCCTTCAGGAGGTAAAAGCATTTTGGGAAAGGTACTGCGCCACTATTTCTAAGAACTCTGGCGTTGAATGTATGTGGATATTGAAAAACTCGAAATGTCTTACGGAAGAACTTGATGCTAAAGGTCACATACCGTACAGACATGTATCCACATGGGATCTATCCACTCTCTATACTACAATCCCTCACCAGTAACTTATTGACCGTCTAAGTTCATTAATAGTATCTGTGTTGAAGAAAACTGATCGTAGATATATTAATGTCGGAAGCCATAAAGCATTCTTTAGCTCTACTACATACAAGAGATATCATTCATGGGATGTTTCTTTGTTTATAGAGTTGCATGAATTTCTCGTTA
Organism: Hanleya hanleyi; assembly: GCA_036873755.1. Classification (NCBI taxonomy): domain Eukaryota; kingdom Metazoa; phylum Mollusca; class Polyplacophora; order Lepidopleurida; family Hanleyidae; genus Hanleya; species Hanleya hanleyi. Next base: position 65,636 of record JAVTVY010042516.1, read on the forward strand.
ATAATGTCTATGTGAAATTTGGCAACACAATATATCAGCAGCATAAAGGTATTCCAATGGGTACTAATTTTGCACCCCTGTTGGCTGACCTGTATCTGTTCTCTTATGAATATGACTATATGCAGGCGCTTTCAAAAACCGATCCATTCAAAGCCCGTTCCTTCTCATTCACCAAACGCTATATAGACGATCTTCCCGCTGTAGATAATCGCTATATAAATGACGCAGTGAAGGATATATATCCACCTTCACTGGATTTGAAGGAAACTACAGACAGCCCTATAGGCACATCATATTTAGATCTATATCTCTATAAAAATGAAGCGGGCATTCTCTCTCGTCGAATTTATGACAAAAGAGATTATTACAATTTCGACATCGTAAACTATCCCTTTCTGGACAGTAATATTCCAGTGGGACCTGCATATGGCGTATACATATCTCGCTTAGTAGCATTTGCTAGATCATGTGTTAAATGTGACGATTGTAAGCAACGTCACAAAACATGGTTGCATAAACTTATAAAACAGGGCTATTCCACCAAGCGCCTCCACTCAAAGATTCTCAAATTTGGCGATACATATCGCATGCTGATAGCAAAATACGAACGTAGCGTGCAAGATCTATGGCGCTACGTTTCGTAACTTGTGTCTAATTCCGCTTAACCCGGGGCTAGGGGCCGTATGAACCCATGTACTTAATGATCCCCATGGTGCTCATATGAACAGTCACAATCAAAGCGTGACTGAGATACATCATTCTCTAGATGACGAACTTGCAACGATTATTATGGATTAAGAATACGGATCAGCGATACGGATTTTATATTTTTGGAACGTCAGTCTTGTCGGCATCATTGAAAACTGTTGACCGCTTCTCTCTTGCAGGAAACTAGCCTATGTTTATGTATACTATGATTGTCCTTTTGAATTTCGTGCTAATGCTGTTATATGGAATATGGAATAGGTCTTCGGATTATAGACGCGGATATTCTTTAATGGACGACGGCTGAATTATGAATGAAGCACAAGACGCTTGTAATACACTCTTGGTGTCTGCCAGTGGCTGCAAAGATACAGTATTTGTGCCATTATACCTATTAGATAGCTATGGTTGCATCGGCGATCTAGATTTAAAACAAATGAGCGTTAAACCAACCCTACAATTCCCCGCACATATTCTTCCGCAACCGATGAATTGGCCAAATAAAAGCTAAATCACATATTTAGACAATTGAAAACTTCAGCATCTTGCCACCTGCCACGAGTACCTATTTATTTAAGATTTATTTTCAAGGTTGTTCCGTGGTCTACTGAAGTCTGCCATCTTACAAAACGGAGGTGTAAGCAAAACTTTTGTAGTGAGCATGCGCGCTCGGCTTAACCTTGGAAACGAAGATGGCAGTTGAGCTTTGACTCAAACACTTGCAAAGAAAAATATACCTGCAACAGTCCCTCGTTGAGATGAATGTAGCCGGGGGCAATGCGGTGGGGTTCACAACATGTGATTATGTATGAGATTTACACACTGTTTGACTGATTTTGACTGAGGAATATCATGCGGCCATTTTCAGGTCGGTTTAACGTTCCAAATTATTTCAGGTATAGATTATCGCCTCTTAAGGCAAGACTTACTAGGCCTGTCGTCTTATACACAAAGGCGTTTAATGTATGTGGATATAACAAAATCAGAACGTCTTTCGTAAGAACTTGATGAGAAGACATATACCGTGGAGACATGTATCCACACGAGATTTCTCGACTCTCTATGCTACAATCCTTCATCAGGACCCGATTGACCATCTTAGATATCGGTGCTGAAGAAATCTGATTGCCGATATATAATGTCAGAAGTCATTAAGCTTTTTTTAGCTCTACGTCATACAAAGGATATCATTCATTGGATGTTTCTTTGTGTTTAACATTGCTTGAATTTCGTATTAATAATAGTTATGTGAAATTTGGCAGCACAATCTATCAACAGTATATAGGTATTCCAATGGGTACTGATTGTGCATCCGTTTGACTGATCTATATATATTGTCTCATGATGCAGACGTTTTGAAAAAACCGAACATTTCAAAATCTGTTCTTTCTCATACACGGAACGCTATATAGACGATCTTCTCCCTGTGGATAATCGCCATATATATGACGCAGTGAAGGATATATATCCACTTTCACTGGATTTGAAGGAAACTACAGATAACCCTAACGGCAAATCATATTTAAACCTGTATCTATACAAAAAAACTGCCTTCCCTCTCGTCTCGTAGAGATGATTATAATTCCGACATCGTAAAGTATACCTTTCTGGACAGTGTTATTTCAGTGCGACCGGCATATGGCGTACACTTACCACGTCTAGTAGCATTTGCTAGATCCTGTCTGAAATGTGACGATTTTCATCAACGTCACTAAACAGAAACTGGTGAAACAGAGCTACACCATCAAGCGCCTTTACTCAAAAGGTTTTTTTTCAAATTTGACGATACATACCGCATGCTGATACGAACGTGGCGTGCACGATCTTTGCGTTACGTTTCGTAACTTATGTCTTATTCCGCTCAACCAAGGGTTAGGGGCCGTATGAACCCATGTATTTCAAGACCCTCATGGTGTTCATATGAACAGACAGAATCAAAGCGTGACTGAGGTACATGAACTCTAGATAACGACTTTACAAAGCAAAATCTTATTGATTTAGAATAATGATCAGCGATACGGACTTGATACTTTTGGAACATCGTGATGTCTTTCTGGCACCGCTTCTCTCTTGCAGAACACTAAACTCTGCTTATGTATACATATGATTTTTTTTTATCTTGGCGCTAATGCTGTTATAAAGGTCTTCGAATTAGGGACGCGGAATTCTTTGATTGACGACGACTGGATATTGAATGAATGACTGAAGGTTTATATTGTGTTGGTATACTCCACATGATCGTCCGTTCACTATCTGATTCTCATTCTCATGTCTTGAAAACCAAAAGATTTGTTGAAATATGCAAGAACCGAACTATAACAAACTAGTTTACCTAAGAACAGAGCTGAAACATTTTAACTTTTCTACGAATCTTGATGTTTTCATTTTGACACTATTTACATATATATGCTTGAGAAAAATTAAAACGACGGCTACGAGGAGTCATCCGAAAGTCGTCCCTTAGTATTTTCTGTCCATTTACTATTTTATTTTTGCCAAAACTAATTTATTCTCTATCATATTAATTGGTTTTAGATACAAAATATCGAAAACTCCAAAATTAAAAAAAAAATCGGTCCAAGAAATAGGCGAGAAGTACATGTAGCTTCCGATAAGAGGTCGATCATCTTGGATGTTTATACATTTCCTTGTAGATCTTAACCCACATATATAGTATGAAAAGTTTCAGCCCTCTACCTCACGGATTAACGATATCAAATCCCCCAGGACAAGCCTTCATATCGACCTGGCCTGGTTAAATACCCGATTTACCTATGAAACTACTGGACTTCCCTTGATACTGAAGGCTTTCAGTTAAACGTAACGTGGAAAGGGATGATGGAAAACGACACCGGTGTACTGACAAGAAATCTTATGATCCCACAGACAAATACAACTGCACATCATCCAAGAAAGAGAGCACGTCATCCAATAAAGAGTAATAAGATACGGATCTTTAAGCGGTTTAATTATTGTAGAGGGGTATTAGCGGAAGGAATCCTTGTCAATGGCGGCTTATCAACTGAGGTATACTGATTGGAGGACCACATCCATGCATGCACAAATAACTCTTAGACGTCGGCATGACGTATATAACGAAAATAATTTCCTGATATGCAGAAATCATCCGAGAGTTCCGAGAATCTCAAGACCTGTCGCTGACACATTTATTCGTCGTAATTCATGATTGTTGGACTGTTGACCATATCGATATACTCGTACTGTCTGGAGGCGGTAGAAGAAAGAGTTATCTATCCAGTAGTTTTGAAAAAGATAACTCGACATTTTCTACCTTTTACAAATACATCAGCAATATTGGAACGAAATTGTGTGATATAATTCCTTGGCAAATCTCTGATACCTGTTGATAATGAATCGGTTTCCTAATTCAACTGAGAATCTTTCTCCATTGTCAAATATTTCCAAGCAATATGGCAATGAGACGGACAGGGAAATTGTTTTCACAACTGTGGCTGTTGCGTCCTACGTATTGATGGCGATTGGCATACCCGGAAACTTGCTGGTAATGGTCTCCATATCGTTTTCGAAGAATTTGCGAACGACACCCAATTTTCTCGTGTTAAACCTGAGCTGTTGTGATTTTATTTTTCTATCCATAGTAGTTCCATCTCACGCGTTCACGTACCTTCATGGTACCTGGGACTACCAGAGTTACACGGCGTTCTGTTGGACGGTGGCCCTACTCAGTAACACTATCCTTGGCTCATCGATATTAGGTACAGGTGCCATTGCAATCAACAGGTATGTAGCAATTGTACTATCGCAGAAGTACCATAGTATCTCAAAAACTCGAACACTCGTAGTAACTTTGATTGCGGTATACTCGGTTCCACCTCTGTTGATGAGTCCGATTTTAACTGGAACATACGGATCGTTTGGATTTGTCCCCATAGAGAGACAATGTGGTAGGGTTGGTGGGAACATTTTGCAGACTGTAAACGTAGTCGTGCTGATAATTCTTCCCCTGCTCCTCATGACATTCTGTTACATCCATATATTAATATATGTGGTGAGTAGTCGGCAACGGGTGGGAGTCGGCGCCCTCGTCGATAACACCGGCACCACCGCATACAACGTGCGAACCGAGAGCAGACTTACTCGAATGCTGGTCCTTGTGTATTTAGTATTTGTTGCCACGATGTTGCCGTCTCTGCTGGTCAACGTTGTTCGAGCTGCAGGTGTGCACATGACGTGGTGGTCCGACATTGCTGTGTTCTTCGTCGTTTGGACATCGTCGGCCATAAACCCAGTCGTCTACGGTTTGGTGAACAAGCGGTACCGACAGGCATACAAAATGGTGCTCAGAAAATGTTTGTTCTGTCGCAAGAGTGTTGGTCCGGATATTGTAATTGAAATAGCTCGAAACTGATCCATGCTGTACAGGTGGGAAATTCAAAGCTACTGTGCCTCCAATTATATGTGAGCGGAACATGTGCCATCAGATATGAACATCATGATGTGTTGTCGGCATCATTGAAAACTGTTGCCGCTATTCTCTTGCAGGAAATTAACTCTTGTATATATTTAAACCTACCTGGCCTGGGGGGCCGAATGCCCCCACCACCAAACTTTTGGAACGACAAAAAATGAAGACTTGAAACTCCTTAACTTTATAGTTTATCATATTGGGGTCATTTTGAGCCCATTTGCATAACCTCCGAGCAGAGGATCATGGGTAAATTCAAGATGGCGGCCGCCTGGGGGTGCCAGAAAAGTGATGTTTTTGTCATATTTCTTCAAAATTTCTACTTTTCCGTAATGAAAAGTGGGTAAAAACTATTTTATTTCACATCACATTAATATTTATAATTACTAATTTATCAAGCAGTTTTTGCAGAGAAATTGCATAAATAAAAAAAATCTGAAAATCCGACCGAAAAATCGACCAAAGAATGCCGTTTTTGAAAATGACGTCACTGTGACGTCATCAAAGCGGCCATCTTGGATTTTCTTACATTTTCTGGTAGATTTTGACCGAAGGGTATAGTGTGATAAGTTTCAGTCCCCTAGCTCTAGGGGTAAGAAAAATAGTTAGGGGGGGTGGGCATTTCGCCCCCCTCCCCCCCAGGCCAGGATACGTCCCAAAAAGCCCAGACCAGATAGGGTTAACGGATGGACGTGATGTATATTATATACGTGTGAAAGAGATATCTGGACGATTGTTATATCTGATGGTAGGAGTCTAATGTACAGAATGTCTATCATATTCTGAAAACGCTACAGCAAAATATCAAATTAGTCATGGAAAGCAGCCGGAATAGCTTACACTTTATGGAAAATTTGATGAGTAAAACCGAAAATAATCTAATCACCAATTTGTATCATAAACCCACCAATAGTAGACAATCAGACAATACTTTCAATTCAGAAGAAATTACTCCAGACATACTAAGATCCATATTCCGTATAACCTGTGACAGAACCGAATTTGAGGAAATTCCTTAATTTCTGGATGAAGTCAAAACACACGAATACGCATGGCATTTGTGACAACATACATTCCATATAAGAGCCCTAAATGCAAAATGTTTTAAAGATGTAAATATTATTAAACACCAGAGACTGTCCTCTAATCGAAAAGCTCTTAACCTGTCCCATGTGTAGAAATCCGCAGCCCTCCTAAAATAACAAAATTACACTCGATGCGGTTCCCGTGAATATCTGATTGAAGGTTCATTGTTTTCATTTCATAACTCGAAAGGTGTTTTTACGGTTCAGGATAACATGAGCTGTAATTTTGAAAAAGGTGATTTGTATTATTAAATGTAGCGGAAGTGATATGAATTACAGTGGAAAAATAACTTAACTTATAGATTGCGTCTGAGTGCATAAACAGCACAAATCACCGCCCCTCTCAGAAATATGTTCACACATACCGCAAAGACAATTTCAAATTCTTCCCTTTCAACAACACTACACCCACTGCATCGGTACAGCGATGGTTGAATATTCACGAAAATCAGTTCATTTGTTAATGTTACCTTCAATAAACAAACAACTGATATAGCACCGATAATCAACTTATACTGCTAACTAGGAACTATTCTTGTTAAAACTAGCTGTCCTCCGGTTACCCGATACATGTAATACCAAAACTCTATTTTTAATAGTTTGACTCTAATTGTTTTTGTAATATAGGTTTCTACTGATCATGGCTTGACTTGCTCAATAAACTCCAACAGGATAATGTTACTGGGTGTCAACAGTATAGCCTATATATGCTGCACTATTGAATTAAGCTCGTATGCTCTTTGAGAAGGTTTAGTAAATCAGAGGTACGTATCTGAGCCATTTGAACATGTTCGTGTGATTTTGGATTTTTAATTTTTTTTGTGTCTAATTCCGCTTAACCCGGGGCTAGGGGCCGTATGAACCCATGTATTTCAAGATCCTCACGGTACTCATATGAACAGCCACAATCAAAGCGTGACTGAGATACATCATTCTTTAGATGACGACTTTACAACGAATATTATGGATTAAGAATACTGATCAGCGATACGGATTTGATATTTTTGGAACATTATGATGTCTTGCCGGCATCATTGAAAACTGTTGACCGTTTCTCTCTTGCAGGAAACAAGCCTATGTTTATGTATACTATGATTGTCTTTTTGAATTTGGTGCTAATACTGTTATATGGAATATGGAATATGGAATAGGTCTTTGGATTATGGGCGCGGATATTCTGTAATGGACGACGGCTGAATTATGGATGACGGGCTAGACGCTTGTAATTCACCATAATTGCGTAATTTCTATATATATTAGAATATATAAAGTTTATTGAACATACAGTTTTGCAAATATTGTCGATTGTTTTGTAATTCTTTTTGGACGACGGCTGGATACTGAATGTTGAATCGTGCCCCTGTATTATGCTCGTGTTCTGTACGTGGGATCCCCGGATTGGACATTCCTTTTTTTGTGGATTAGAATAATCATACAAGAAGTCCTGCTGTCATTTTTGACGGATAATCTTGCACATTGTGAAATAGTGATTTCTTAGCCACCATACTTTCACGTAAAGGTAGACTTCTTAGCCACCATACTTGTCCCAGCAATTTTATTATAGTCACTTTTTCCTTTAGTGAAAATTCATGATTTCACACTGTATCTTAGTATCGGTTCGTATATGATGTACAGTACATGCATGTTATATTGAGAGACAGACAGGTGGGCATCAAGGAATTGTTTTTGGTTTTGAATGCTGTCTGTTAATGCAAACATCCTATCCAACGACCTATAGGGTCAAGCATTGTCAGTTAGCTTCTATGCGAAATTATATTTGACTGTATTTCCAGTAGGCGTCAGATTCGATCTTCGATATTCAGATATATGATTTAGTGGTGTGGATAAGTAAAATGCACTAGGCTGTACTCCATGGAACCCAAGTTTGACGTGTGTGTATAGATAATGCGGCAGATAGCTGAGCAGCAAAACTACACTGAAGGTTTGATGAGTTTGTTATTATGTACCTATTTGTTAGAGAAGTATAAAAGAGAATGTCTGACGGTTTCCAAGTTACAGTGTAAGATCCACTGTCATATTGCCACCGGTAGAGTCCACAAATGTTGTACGCTGGAATGAAGATGCGTTGATAGTAAACACTATATTCAGCAATGCGTGTTCTGTTGTTATCCATTATCAAGTCGTCGAGAAATCTCATAAGCCGAAACTGGAATCTATTATCTGCCTAGGTTTTATGGAGACCATCACCTGAGTCAACAGACGACCTTGCGTTACAACATCTTAAGATCGCGCACAAGCCCTTGTCTTGAAGACCGAAAATTCCATAATAGCGAGTTTGCTTCAGGATAAAAAAGAATTCCGGATACAGCAGGAACATTGAAGAGCAGCAGAATCTAGACATTTCCACGTCTGCGTTTTCTAGCTTCTTTGGCGCTGTATCGGTCGTGGTAGCCTCGCATCCCTTCACGAGGACTGCCTTGCGTTGGCCTGGCATATTTCGACGACCTGCTGGCAGTTTCTTAATCGTTTGACGACACAGGACCCTCCTTCCTTTTGCACCTGCTGAGATATCGCAGACGGTAAGTCACACAGACCGTGACTGGCGAAAACATCAGGTGCCCTTGTTTGTTGGCCATTGTGAAATGTGCGATCCTGTTCGACTCATCGTGTGAGTTTTCCTTGAACTGCCTCATGAATCTGGCTAGATGTCCAAGCTGATGTCGACGGCTGCACAGACACTATCCAGGTAGGCCAAATTGTCATCTCAATTGTGTGTGTGTGTGTTTTGAGCCCTGAACAGTTAACAAAAATTCCATCAGACCACACCAATTAAATTGTTTGACTTCACATTCTGGAAGGGGCAGTGAGCTGAGTATATCTACGCCACTGAGATGTGATCGACCCAAACACCGTTCCTTCCTAGTACAGCGACATGTTTCTCCTCTTCCTTGGTGACGTGACAGCGTGTGCTAGAAACATCTGGAACGAGTCCATTCCGTGGAAACAGTATCTACAGGAACAGTTTGATTCGTTTTGCTTAACAGAGCCTTATAAATGGCTATAGTGATTGAAAATATAACTGTGTTGCGATATATTTTCTACCTGGACTTCCCTGAACTTTCCGTCTGACGTTGTGAAGTTCCCACTGATTGACAATAGTGCGTGTTATGAACAGTGTGTAATTTACAAGAATGGGTCATGCCCTAATGAACTCTGAGACACTGTATTCTCATAACTTTCTTGGAACATTTTGGACTGAATCCCCAAACAGGTTGGTAACATGTATTGAACAATCATGTTATATGTGTCATGACAATGCCTTATATGAACTGTTTGACATCTTTCGTATATTGTGCACGTTTCGTTTCGTTTATTATTGATAATGCTGCATGCCCAGTGGAGTTGATAAATCAATGATGAAACTGGTAGATTGCATGAACCTTCGTGACTGATAAATTTAGTGATTTGCAGATTGATAAATCTAGCCTTGGAACCCTGGAATGAAAATATTGTGATGTAGTTCGACAATGATTCTTTTTATTAAGACATTTATCGCGATCAGTTTCCATAATAGCTAGTGTAGCTTGTAAGCTCAACACTTAACGCATTTTGGCTAAATGAAACTAAGATTGTCGCGTATCTTGGTAGGTCCTTGATACACTGAGTACATGTACGTACTAGTGATAGCTGCATGTAATGCTAGAAGGCTGTGAGCGCCTTGTGGATGTCGGCTGACGAGATCCCACAATCCCCGGTTAGGCTATAGAAGCCTGGATATTTGTGAAAATGTGGCTATTTGAATTTGTATTATCTTGAATTTTTATTATTGTTGTTTGGATCCTCAGATATAAGTCTAATATGTTGGATGACAAATTGGTTTCAATTAACACGTATTGGCAAATTCATTAAGTGCAGTACATATATTGTCCATGTCAACCATAAAACTTTTAGCTTTCATAATGAGTAACATAAGGTTCTAATATTAACCCTTCGGGATCAGGTCTGACTTAGCACTGATCATGTTGTAGAAGTCGAATAGTTGGTGATAACCATGGAAAATGTTTCAGACATAACCACAGGATAATTATGTCTGTGTTTGAATATTTTTGTGAGATATCATGTAGTGGTATGAATTGGACAATGTGCATTGTCATTTTGTGTAGAATACTTTTGTCATAACTGATCGAGTTTCGCCGTGTGAATCCTTTTTCTGACATCACAGTTTTTCATGCAATGAAGTGGTATGTTAATTCTGTTTCAAAATAATTTGCTTCTGTTTGTTCTGATTGACATTATCTTACATGTAGGTTTTGAGTTTTAACATGTTGATACAGTTAAATGTTATTTGTTTTGGCCATTTTGTTTTGATTTTCATGTACATTCAATGTTTTGGTAAATTGCTTTGCTTTCCATGTAGTATTTTGGCGAATTGTTTTCTTTTTGTGTCATGTTTTGTAAATTGTTTTGATTTTGTGCACACTTGTGGTGTGAATGGCACGTTGTATCACATACCTAGAGTATTTGTGTTGAAACATTTTGGTAACTATGGAATTATGACCTTACGCTCTGAACTATGGTAATTGAATAATTGTTTACGATGTTTGACTGATATTGCGGATAACGAACTTAGCTACTGATACCGGACTATTCTCTGAACCATTTTAATGAATTATGCATTCTGTTTTTCTACTTTGAGATGAATGAACTATCTTGCGTGCGTGTCATCCATCTTTCGTTGATGGAAGATATGTGAAATAGTGATTTCTTAGCCACCATACTTTCACGTAAAGGCAGACTTCTTAGCCACCATACTTGTCCCAGCAATTATATTCTATTAACTTTTTCCTTGAGTGAAAATTCATGATTTCGTAAGTTTTCACACTGTATCGTATTATCGGTTCGTATATGATGTACAGTACATGCATGTTATACTGAGAGACAGACACATGGGCACGATGGAATTGTTTTTGGTTTTGAATGCTGCCTGTTAATGTAAACATCCTATGCAACGACCTATAGGGTCAAGCATTGTCAGTTAGCTTATATGCGAAATTATATTTGACTGTATTTCCAGTAGGCGTCAGATTAGATCTTCGATATTCAGATATATGATTTAGTGATGTGGATAAGTAAAATGCACTAGGCTGTACTCCATGAAACCCAAGTTTGTTATTATGTACCTATTTGTTAGAGAAGTATAAAAGAGTGTCTGACGGTTCCCAAGTTACAGTATAAGATCCACTGTCATATTGCCACGGTAGAGCCCACAAATGTTGTAAGCTGGAATGAAGATGCATTGATAGTACAAATTATATTCAGCAATGCGTGTTCTGTTGTTATCCATTATCAAGTCCTCGAGAAATCTCAGAAGCCGAAACTGGAATCTATTATCTGCCTAGGTTTTATGGTGACCATGGTGAGTCAACAGACGACCTTGCGTTACAACATCTTAAGATCGCGCACAAGCTCTTGTCCTCTTGAAGACCGAAAATTCCATAACATGTTTCACCACGATATGTAAATTTACATTTCATGTTTCCGGTCCCATCCGGTAATTTTTCCTGCTTTTAAAGATACTTTATCTGACCCTAGAGCTATATAGTAGATATTTTTTAAACTCCCTACAAACCAATGTTTGTTCAATGGCCGTTTTATTTCTGTTTCGTTTAGGTCAAACCCTATTATCTTACAGCAATTCGTACCCTTTGTTTTATCTCCTTTTAAGTGACCTTTCTCAACCTCATAGCTAACCACAAAGTTCCACAACCTTCAGACCCAAAATAAATCCGGTTCCAAATGGGCGGCATTTGCCCTCTTCAACTTCTGTTTCTTTTAGGTCACCCATAGTGACCCCGATATTGTCCTGTCCAAGTTTCATGACATTTCGACGTAAACTTTGGTGGTACACACAGCGACGGTTAATAACATTATATGAAGATGATGGAATTCAGGTTATAGGTCGTCCAGGATTAATGCTTGAAGTAAGGACATACGTCTGGTCTCTGAAAATAGTATGAATTCTAACTTTGCAGCATTAACCGAATGTCGTCTACAGGGCTGAGTATACACTCTGTTGAGGCGTCTTATATACTCATTTATTCATGAACAGAGCGTATGATTTATGCTCAGGTTGTACCAACATGTTTCTAAAACGAAGTGGAACGTATATACATGTGAGCTCTTTTTTGACAATATGAAGTGATTATGCACGGCGAGCAAAATCTTTGATAACCTAGAATAGCAAGCTCATACAAAAGTGATAGGTAAACAACGTACTAAATACATGAGAAAAATGTTCGTTTAGTTTGAACATAGTTCATTGTGGGAATGTGTCTTATTTTGGATATTGGATTAACACTAGTATGTTAATATGAAATACTACAGCCGAGCGTACTCGTTATTTATAAGAATTTAGTCTTTGACGTATTCCACATGGTTCATATGCATAGACTATTCCTGATATTTAATCTACATTGTGATTGCCGCAATGCAGCTCATCATCTGAACCATTGCATCGAAACCTATATTCGTCGCTATCGCTCGAATTGTCATTGGAATCTGACCTGCTGTCATACCCATAATGAAGCGGGACATGTTACCCAACAAAATAAAGAAATTTATATTCTCTAAGGAGGTTCCAGACAATTTGAAAATAAAATGTCATTTTTCTTATATTTGACAAGAGGTAGCGCAACCCATCAACATTAAAAGTAGAGGATAAAATGCAGGGGTCACAAGGCTTATTTTTGCATAATCCAGGAATTTATATGGTCTACTATAATGGTTTAATCCTACTCTGATATATGGAGTAGATTGGAATTCCATGAGAAATGACCATATTTTCATAGTAAAAACGCAGAAGTTAAAATGTCATTTACTCAAGATGTCTCCAGCGTTTTCCGGGATTATGCTAAATCAAAAAAAATCTAATAAAAGTGGGCGGTCACCAGACGTTCTTTTTCGAACCAGTGGGATGCCACCATAGCCAACCATGGTCATGAAGCATAATAATCCGGAGTTCGCCTAGTCAGTTTGCCATTGTTCCTTCGATGCGGTCTAAATTGTCTCGAAATTTGGAGAACACATTATCTAATTAAAAAATCCTTTCAAAACTGTTCTCTTTCAAGTTAATATTTCCCTTTTTATTCTTTTTTTTTGCTGGTAGTCTACTCTGAGTATCATATCCTGAGACGGTATTTTCGAGATATTTCTTTACAGGAGTTGATCCTCCGTGTACCCAGTCTTATACTTTCACAGTCTGACTGATCTGTACTGCTCAGTTTGTTATTTCGTGGAACCGTTTGGTTACCGTGTGTTTCCGCAAAAACGGAACACCTCAGAGTACCAATCAGTTGTCAGTATACAGTACTGATTACGTTCACTTAGTACCAAACAATTACTGTATGGGCCTAATCAGGTGTTTTCCTTGTCAGTTCTGAACGATAATACACGGTACGCTGCCGTTATCATGCTGTTACCGTGCAGTTAGGAACTGCACAGTAACTGAGCAGTGCCGACAAATTACTGTGCACTACTGCTCAGTTTCTGTAAGGAAATGAGCAGTAATTGTTTACATACACTAACTGTTCATTACTGATAAAATACTGAGAAAAGGAATACCACGCAGTTCCGTGCAGTAAGAATATGTAAATATTACTATTACCAGGTGTTGGTTAAAGAATTGAGTGTAGACATATCTTCATCAAATACGTCTACTTACTCCCAAACTGCATTTACTCTGGAAGATTTATTTAACAATCACAAAAAGTTTCTCAGGAGAAAGAGGTATTTGTCGTCCAACCAATCATAACGACATACCAAAACTATACTGGACTCCCAAAATGCATAAATCACCATACAAAGCTAGATTCATAGCTGGTTCTAGAAGCTGCACCACCAAGCTTCTTTCTACCCTATTGACGAGAGCCCTTCAGGAGGTAAAAGCATTTTGGGAAAGGTATTGCGCCACTATTTCTAAGAACTCTGGCGTTGAATGTATGTGGATATTGAAAAACTCAAAATGTCTTACGGAAGAACTTGATGCTAAAGGTCACATACCGTACAGACATGTATCCACATGGGATTTCTCGACTCTCTATACTACAATCCCTCATCATGACCTTATTGACCGTATAAGTTCATTAATAGTATCTGTGTTCAAGAAAACTGATCGTAGATATATTAATGTCGGAAGCCAGAAAGCATTCTTTAGCTCTACTACATACAAGAGATATCATTCATGGGATGTTTCTCCGTTTATAGAGTTGCTTGAATTTCTCATTAAAAATATATATGTGAAATTTGGCAACACAGTATATCAGCAGCATATAGGTATTCCAATGGGTACTAATTGTGCACCCCTGTTGGCTGAGCTGTATCTGTTCTCTTATGAATATGAATATATGCAGGCGCTTTCAAAAACCGATCCATTCAAAGCCCGTTCCTTCTCATTCACCAAACGCTATATAGACGATCTTCTCGCTGTGGATAATCGCTATATAAATGACGCAGTGAAGGATATATATCCACCTTCACTGGATTTGAAGGAAACTACAGATAGCCCTACAGGCACATCTTATTTAGATCTCTATCTCTATAAAAATGAAGCGGGCATTCTCTCTCGTCGACTTTATGACAAAAGAGATGATTACAATTTCGACATCGTAAACTATCCCTTTCTGGATAGTAATATTCCAGTGGGACCTGCATATGGCGTATACATATCTCGCTTAGTAGCATTTGCTAGATCCTGTGTTAAATGTGACGATTTTAACCAACGTCACAAAACACTGTTGCAGAAACTTATAAAACAAGGCTATTCCACCAAGCGCCTCCACTCAAAGTTTCTCAAATTTGGCGATACATATCGCATGCTGATAGCAAAATACGAACGTAGCGTGCAAGATCTATGGCGCTACGTTTCGTAACTTGTGTCTAATTCCGCTTAACCCGGGGCTAGGGGCCGTATGAACCCATGTACTTCAAGATCCTCACGGTACTCATATGAACAGTCACAATCAAAGCGTGACTGAGATACATCATTCTTTATATGACGACTTTACAACGAATATTATGGATTAAGAATACTGATCAGCGATACGGATTTGATATTTTTGGAACATCATGATGTTTTGCCGGCATCATTGAAAACTGTTGATCGCTTCTCTCTTGCAAGAAACAAGCCTATGTTTATGTATGCTATGATTGTCTTTTTGAATTTGATGCTAATACTGTTATATCGAATATGGAATAGGTCTTTGGATTATGGACGCGGATATTCTCTAATGGACGACGGCTGGATTATGAATGACGGACTAGACGCTTGTAATTTGGCTCGGTAGAAATAGTGTGCAGTGCCCAGCTAGCTACTCAGACCGGCTAGTACGGAAGACCAGCTAGTGATAATTCGTGCGAGCTGTTTGACGATATTCTACGAGATCTCATAATAAGCCAATCACGACAATTCTGCATATTCAATTTGAAATTGAAGTTTCGTTCATGGACATTTAAATTCTTTACACGAAACGGTGTTTTGATATTCCCAGCCGCCCGACAAAAACAAGACTATTCGGCGGGGGCAATCATTTGAACTTTCTGGAGAAGAACGTTTACTACAAACCATTTGTGAAATTAAAAGGGGCGTTATTTTAACATCGTTTCTCCCTGATTGGATAACATTTGTAGTTTCAAATTCGCACGGAATGTATATAGCGCTGATGTGAGGTATAATATTCCGTGATATTATATCTGATTTTACTGAGATTGGGTGATATATATATGCATGGACATGTGTCCGAATGATAACGAAATATAGCTTTCTCGTACCGGTGCTCTCGTCTCAGGTGAACTGTGATACCAATTATTATTGTAAAATTCTGTGGCATACACAGTATGTACCGAAACTTATCCACAATCGGACAGATCTTCATCACAGTCTTTTAAGTGTTTAAATTCATCATTTAAATTTAAGTTATTAAATATGAGTTATTCTCACGCCTTGTCAAGCGCCGCTGAAAGTTCGCAACTGTTTATATTATTTTTATTTCATACACGTTTGAAATTGGTGCAGTCATGGGAAGTAGGTCTTTCGATTATTGACACGGAAATTGTTTTATGGACGACGAATGAATATTGAATGTCGGATCTGACTATTGCTACTCGGTATTATAAAACAAGTATGACATCTTGTAGCTTTGGACAAGACGCCTTAGTCGCTTTGACAACTCTCATATGGAGCTATCGAACGCTAACTCATGTAATAACTGTATTTTCTGAGATCATCGGTTACTCAGATGTAGTTCAACTGTTGATTTGGTCATCTGAAAAAAACCCCTGGAATTTCTATTCTGTTATCAAATATCAAAACATGTAACAGACTTCACATCGCAAAGGCTGAACGCATGGTTGGTATTCCCAATCCCAAGTCATGCAAGATCGTAGGTAGCTATGTTATGCTATTAAGGATTAAACAAGCAGCCAGATGATGCTAGGTTCCCCACCGAACTGGCAGCGATAATTTTGAGTGCATTGTTTGTGTTGGGGGTATAGATGAGAGAGACAATTGCTCCTTGCTATACATAAAAAGGCATGGGAAATGATGAAGTCCTAACTCAACCAAGCAGTCCGCATATAGTTGAAATCGACGTTGGTGTCGTCGCTGTGTACGTTCCACCGCAGATGAAGAAAATAGACCAAACGTGCTCAATATCTGTTGAGCAATCTGACTGAGGTGACGACATCCCCTGATGTTTTGATTTACAATACATGCGGACAAAACTTGTACAGAATTAATATGGGAGTTACTGTTGAACTCATGATGTATTAGATGGTATGAGAATGGTGGGGATTCTATGAACCAAACCTCACCCATAACTCCGTGATGAAAACAGATGGCATATGGTGATGACAAAATTTTAAAGTTGGCCCAGAACTGGTGCAACCTGTTGACGCAAGTGCGCGAAACGCAATCTCAAGTGACAGCTCTTGGGAAGAATATCTAATAAGGGGTCCTCAAATAATTGCCTGGAAACCAAATTTTAAAATTGCCACCAGTAGTCGCATGTTGGCGAAACGCAGTCTCAAGCGACATCCCATGGCATGGTATGTATACCCAATTTGAGAAGAATCCGAGTTATTGCAAAGAAACAAATTTTGGATTTTGCCAATAGGTCGCGCCTCTTGTACGAACAAGTGGGCGAAACGCAATCCTAAGCGACATCTCCTGGCATGGTATATGTATACGAATTCAGGCGGCTCTCAAGTTATTGAACGGGAACGAATTTTGAAAGGACGAACGAATACACAGACGGACAAGCGGAATCGAGCATACCTCTCTACTACGTACGAGGGGTATAATAAAGAACTGGATGTTTGTTTGAAAACGCTGGGATGAATAGGAGAAATGAATATCACGGGTTACTCTAAACACGAGTGTCATATATGCTATATATAGACGATACCGCGAATGTGATGTTTATATAAGTTAATCATCTAATCATCAATGTGTATATATATGTATCTTTCCCTTGAAATTGTATTATACAGAAGAAAGATAGTGCCACGGCACTGTAGCTCATCTGGCTGTAACTGGAGAAAGTAGCTGTGAGAAATTTTTACTAAAGAACTGCAATAGATGAGTTTCTAACTTGTGTTGTCCCCCCTGAACCCTAAATGATCCATGCAGTAATTTCCAAATATTTCATAACAAAGTTTCATAGAAAATTCAAGATGCGGCCATATTGGATTTTCGAAAGGAACCAAAAAAGGTATCTTGCACAACTGGACCACAAGGGGAACCTGTGCCAAAGATCCATGCAGTAATTTCCTTAAAATTCACGATAACAAATTTCATGGAGAAATTCAAGATGGCCGCCTGGTGGCCATATTGGATTTTCGAATCATACCAGAAAGGTATCTTGCACAACTAGACCCCAACGGAAACCTGTGTATCAAATTTGAGAAAGATCAATGCAGTACTTCCTGAGAAATCGCGATAACAAAGTTTCATGGCGAAATCCAAGATGGCCACCTGGTGGCCATATTGGATTTTCGATTCAAATCACGAAAGGTATCTTGAACAACTAGACCTCAAGGGGAACCTGTGTACCAAATTTGAGGAAGATTCATGCAGTACTTCCTGAGAATTCACGATAACGAAGTTTCATAGGGAAATCCAAGATGGCCGCCTGGTGGCCATATTAG
Source organism: Hanleya hanleyi (assembly GCA_036873755.1). Lineage (NCBI taxonomy): Eukaryota > Metazoa > Mollusca > Polyplacophora > Lepidopleurida > Hanleyidae > Hanleya > Hanleya hanleyi. The sequence continues at coordinate 84,035 of JAVTVY010042516.1, forward strand.
ATATTCAAATTGGACTAAAGTACACATGTTGTACAACTAAGCCCCAAGGCAAATCTGTGTACCAAATTTGAGAAAGATCCATGCAGTACTTCCTGAGAAATCACGATAAAAATGCTTCATGGGGAAATCCAAGATGGCCACCTGGTGGCCATATTGGATTTTCGAATCGAAGCAGAAAAGGTATCTTGCACAACTAGACCCCAAGGGGAACATGTGTACCAAATTTGAGAAAGATCCATCCAGTAGTACCTGAGAAATCACGATAACAATGTTTCGTGAGGAAATCCAAGATGGCGGCCTGGTGGCCATATTGGATTTTCGAAATCGAAACAAAAGTTATCTTGCACAACTAGACCTCAAGGGGAACATGTGTACCAAATTTGAGAAAGATCCATGAAGTAGTTCCTGAGAAATCGCGATAACAATGTTTCATGGGGAAATCCAATATGGCCGCCTGGTGGCCATATTGCATATTCAAATTGGGCTAAAGTACACATGTTGTACAACTAGACCCCAAGGGGAACCTGTGCATCAAATTTGAGAAAGATCCATGCAGTAGTTCCTGAGAAATCGCGACAACAATGTTTCATCGGGAAATCCAAGATGGCCGCCTGGTAGCCATATTGGATTTTTGAATCAGACCACAAAAGGTATCCTGCACAACTAGACCCCAAGGGGAACCTGTGTACCAAATTTGAGAAAGATCCATGAAGTAGTTCCTGAGAAATCGCGATAACAAAGTTTCATGGGAAATCCAAGATGGCCGCTTGGTGGCCATATTGGATATTCAAATTAGACTAAAGTACACATGTTGTACAACTAGACCCAAAGGGGAACCAGTGTACCAAATTTGAGAAAGATCCATGAAGTAGTTATCGAAAAATAATGATGACAAGGTTTCACTGGCAAATTCAAGATGGCCACCATGGCAGCCATATTTGAAATCGTATCGACACCGTATGAACAAATTCTGGTGTACTCATTGCATGCCAAGTTTCATCGTGACAAGCTGGACCAAAGCACCAAACTTGGCACATCCATCACTTGAGGCATACAGAACAATATCAGAAGGGGTGCCCATTGCTCTGGGCCGTGTGACGCCCTCTGGCCCCCAGAAGGGCATCTAAGGGAAAATATTATCATTAAAAAAATAGTTGGCTTCCCAATAGCTTCATGATTTTCGTTATCCTTGAGGCTAGGAAGCTGAAACTTGCCACATTATATCTTTGGTTCCAGCAATAAAATGTAACAAAATTGAAGATGGCTTCTATGATGATGTCACAGTGACGTCATATTATAAAAATAAGCCATTTTATTGACGATTTTTCTGATCGATTTTTCAAATTTTGTATTTGTGCCATTTTCTTCTCTCAAATTGCCTTGTAAATCAGTAAATAATCATCTGATATAAAATAAAATATTATTATGCACTTTCATGTAGACAAAATACACCAAGTTTGAAGAAAATACGACAAAAACACAACTGCCGTCCATTTTGAATTTACCCATGATGCTCTTAAATGGCCCTAATATGATTTACTATATGGACACAAAGTGCCAGGTCTCAACACTTCCGAGCACCAGAGAAAATTTTATTGGGAAGAGCGGGGGGGAGGGGAGGGGGGGAGGGCGAAGATGAATCCAACAATAACAATTGAACACAGGATCCTCCTATTCAGTATCATTTTACTAGCTAGTGGGTGTGCCTGCAGAACCGGCATATAATTGGAGTAGTGCACGTGTCCTGAGCCATGCACATGTAAATAACAAATCGAAGAACATGTAAATGTGTAAATATAATGGTATTGTCACCCAGTGGGAATAAGGTGTAGTTTCAGATCCCTCCCCCAATCTGCCTCTAAACCTGAAATCGTCCTAAGCACTCTCGGTCATGTCACTTTATTGCACCATGTAAGCGTACTGTCTGTGTCTTATGTGCTGTTCTCAGTGTTTTATAGGGTGGATGGAGGGTGTCTGGTTCCATGCTGCTTCAAATATTTTCTTCTTTGAAGTAACAGGAACGCAACTTGGCTGGGTGGTGCTTAGTTAATTGGTTTGCCGCGATATAGCTGAGATATTGTTGAAAGCCACGCTAAATTCTATTCACTCACTCACCCTTCCTTGTATGTTGCATGTTCTCAGTCTCCATTGGGCGTTAAATGTTCTTTTGATTCCTTCTTGGTTTTAGACTCCCTTTAATTTTCTGGCCATACAGCTCTGTTAGCTATCCTGACGTAATTTGATGGCCTTCCAATAAAAAATCCCGGCCTCCGACAGGCGTAAGATGCCCTTTTTGGGATTGTTCTTTTCAGTTTCACCCTCACTGACTCCAACACTCTTCAGATGAAGGTTCGTACCATTTCGTCCAATAATTTTGGCTTTTTTCGGCGGTCACAAATATACAAACAGAGACGTATAGAACTAAACACAAGTCCCCGGCCCATGTAACACTTGTTAATTCAGCTATTCTTCTCCCGAACTTAAAAGCAGAAAGATTGAAATTGGAGCGATATGCAAGAAGTGGGAAAAATTGACGTCTGGCGACTAAAAAGCAACCATATAACAGGAAAGCTTCCCTTGGCATCTCACCTGCAGACCCGAGAATACGGTGGATTCTCGGTCGTAGCCTTAGTATCTCAGCCGTGCTTTTATTGCAGCTGTTAATATGGATACTATGAAGTATCCCCACGGCCCCTAACAACGCCTTAAGCGGAATTAGATACGCTAGCTCGTGAGCTGTGATGACAGATCAACTCAAAACAAATAACTCATCGGATTTTAATGGATGAGCATCGAGGACGTCTGATTAAGTAAACGCCTCAACATGGGGTGAATCTGGTAAATGCTAGAATGCCCTAAAAAACTGTCCAGTCTTGGACATTTCCATCTTTTCCCCCCATTTTACGAGATGAAAAGCTGAATTGTCAATTTTCACAAGGATAAGGGGCGATTGTTTCCTTTTACACAGGCGATTATGTAAACATAATTGGTATAGGTGGTTTCAGCCACTCGGCTCTCCCTTCTCAAAAAACTTTTCCCTGATACTCCAAAATGAAGAAACGTCGAGGGCTGTAACTTAAAGCAGTTATAGCTTATGATACTGATGTTATTTTTGAGCCTGTTGCATAAAACTCGGAGCACAGCTTCATGAGTAAATTCATAATGGATAACATTAGGGTGTACCAGAAAGTTTTGTTTTCATCGTCTTCCTTCAAAATTAATGTGTTGTTCTTCGTAAAAGTGCTCAAAAGTATTTTATCTCAAATAAGATGATTATTTACTAATTTACCAGGCAGTTTCAGTGAAGAAAATTCCGCAAATAAAAAATGGGGAAATCGGTCCGGAAAATCGTCCGCAAAATGACATATTTTGGGAATATGATGTCACTGTGATGTCATCATGGCCGCCATCTTGTATTTGGTGACATTTTCCGGTAGCGCATGAACTAGTGATACTGTGTGGCAAGTTTCAGCTTCCCAGCCTGAAGGATAATGAAAATAACGAAGTTGTTTCTAGGCTAACTATTCTTTAAATAACAATATTGCCCCTCAGATGCCCTTTTGGGGGCCAGAGGGCATCACACAGCCCAGAGCAAAGGGCACCCCTTCTGATATTGTTCTATATGCCTCAAGTGATGAGTGTGCCAAATTTGGTGCTTTGGTCCAGCGTATCACGATCGCCCCAAAATATGGCCCTAAGCCACCTCACTATTCAGAGAAGAAGATGTTTACGGACGATGCACGACGGACGACGGACGACACACGACGGACGACGGACGACGGACAGTCAGGCCATGACATAAGCCTATCGGGCCTTCGGCCCAGATGAGCTAATAAAAATTATTTTTAAAAATGTCACTTTTTTTAACAATGGCAAACATTGTACACAACATGACAGCCTACCGATCGATTAAATCTGGTAAAAATATTAACACTGGCAAGAACATAAAACACAGAAGTCTACTCTGTCAGTCAATGTTCAGCCGTCGCCCATTAAAGAATTTCTGTGCCCATAATCAAAATACCTAATTCACATAACAGCAGTAGCGCCAAATTAATAAAAAAAATCATAGTATACATAAACATCGGCTAGTCCCCTGCAAGAGAAAAGCGGACAACGGTTTTCGATGTTGCCGGCGAGAGATCACAGCATATCAATGAATCAAAAGTGTATCGCTGATCAGTATTCTCAATCCATGTGACTTTAGTTGTAAAATCGTTATCCAGAGAATGCTGTAAATCAGTCACGTTTTGATTCACGGCTGTTCATATGAACACCATGATGATCTTGATCTACATGGGTTCATATGGCCTCTAGCCCCTGGTTAAGCGGAATTGAACACCAGATACGAAACGCAATGCCATAGATCTTGCGCGCTACGCTTGTATTTTGCTATCAGCTTGCGATATGTATCGGCAAATTTGAGAAACTTTGAGTGGACGCGCTCGGTGGCATAGCCCTGTTTTATAAAGTTCTGCAGTTCTAATGCCTTGTGACGATTAAAATTGTCACATTTAACCCATATTCTAGCACATCTTACTAAGCGAGATATGTATACACCATATGCAGGTCCCACTTGAATATTACTCTCCAGAAAGGGCTAGTTTACGATGTCGAAACTGTAATCATATCTCTTGTCGTAAAGAGAGAATATTCTCTACATAGCGTTTGGTGAATGAGAAGGAACGGACTTTGGCATGATCGGTTTTTGAAATCGTCTGCATATAGTCGTTTTCATAAGAAAACAGATATACGTCAGTCAATAGTGGTGTAAAATTAGTACCCATTGAAATAACAATATCTTGTTGACATATTGTGTTACCAAATTTCATATAGATATTATTAAGGATAGAGAGCCCTTCTGCAGACACTCTTACACAGTGTCCAGAAATTGTCTTTACACGGCTAAAACTATGCCTCATAGCGCACTTGTTCACTGTAAACCTGTAGGTTGTGAAGATATTCGGATTTCAAAATAATTAATTCAAACTTTAGTTTTAAGTTTTTAAATGGCTACATGTATGTTCAGAAAATATTCAACTTATCGTAACCTACTTCATCATCATAGAAGACAACTCCAACAGAAAATCAGTGTCTCAGTTTTATCAATTTGGTCTAGTTTTCAGTCTACTGACATTTAATCGAATATTTCTTCACAAAATCGAACAATTCAGAGTTTTGAACTATGAAGTTGAATTAAATGTCAGTAGAATACGAACTAGACCAAAATTGACAAACCGAGATACTGATTTCCTGTCGGAGTTGTCTTCTAAAGGAAATGATGTAACTTACGATAAGTTGAATATTTTTTTGAAAATAGCCTTTTCTAAAAGAAGGCTCATTTCTTAAATGATTTTTCTTCGTATTTGAATATCTTCACAACCCACATATTCACAGCAAACACACACACACATATATATATATATATATGATTATATTAATATATCGGCGATCAGTTTTCCTGAACAACGATACTATTAATAAGCTAAGACGGTCAATAAGTTCCTGATGAGGGACTGCAGTATGGAGTGTCGAGAAGTCCCATATGGATACATGTCTATACAGTATGTGTTCTTTCGCATCAAGTTTTTTCAATTTTCCAATATCCACATACATTCAACGTCGATTTTTTTAGAAATTGTGGCGAATAACTTTCCTACGATGATTTTACCCGATGAAGGGCCATCATCAACAGGGTTGAAAGAATCTTGGTGGTACATCTTCTAGGACAAGCTATGAATCTAGCTTTGTATGGTTGTCAGGACGTGGAAATATCACGTTCGAATCACTGGGATGTCTCGGGCTCAAGGAACAACTAACACATCTGTTTACAAAACGAAAACATGTCTGTAATCTCTGAATCATGAGCAAGGACACAAACAGGACATAAATATAACATATGTACAGTGAAGGTAGGATCCAATGATGCTTAGTTATAACCTATGCTCTTCTAAGCGGTTGAGAATTCGCCCGATCTCGTGAACTAGTTTTAAACACTTGTTACGCGCTTCTGACTTGACCCGTCAGATTCCTATCAGTCTTCAACTAAACGACAAAAAAAATAAAACCATAGCTTATATATATCTATATATAGATAGAAAAGTTTATATGGTCAACAGTCTTTGGAATGTTTCTTGGCGAGCAAACCCCCTTTTTACACTACTCGTCAAATTCACAAGTCACGTTTTCAGTTTCAATTTTTCTAGATTTCTGTTCAGCATTCAACCACAAACCACGAGATCTCCACAAATGAATGTCTCCGCAAATCTCCCCGTTGACACTGACTATTCACGAAACAGTGTCCCCGGAAACTGTCCCAGGTATCCGTGTCGGTAATGCACAAAAGTTCAATTCAACGTTCAACATAAATCATTCATAGATCAAATCCAAAACCAACATATATCAGGCATTTATCCGTGAGAAATCGGTGCTACTTCAACGCGTCCGCCAGCATAACTCCGAGGTATAGATCAAAGTATATTCAATATAGCACGGTTTATTTCCTTTCACAGAATATTCACAACGCGCCTCAGTATCCGGCGCTACGGCTCATTAATGCATTCCTCGACAGCTAATTGTTCTCACTGATTTACTTTATTTGTCAAACAATGTTCCCGTCGAACCTTCACGTTTTCTGGCTTAAATTCTGGATTATTTTGGTGATCAGTATTTCAGGTTTCCAGTCATCCGACTTGGGAAATAGGGTACTAGAAAGATACAAAAATCAATTACAAGCGTCTAGTCCGTCATTCATAATCCAGCCGTCGTCCATTAGAGAATATCCGTGTCCATAATCCAAAGACCTATTCCATTTCCATATAACAGTATTAGCACCAAATTCAAAAAGACAAAAGTATACATAAACATAGGCTTGTTTCCTGCAAGAGAGAAGCGGTCAACAATTTTCAATGATGCCGGCAAGACATCATGATGTTCCAAAATATCAAATCCGTATCGCTGATCAGTATTCTTAATCCATAATATTCGTTATAGAGTCGTCATCTAAAAATGATGTACCTCAGTCACGCTTTGATTGTGACTGTTCATATGAGTACCATGAGGATGTTGAAGTACATGAGGATGTGGTAACGAAAATTGTACCCCTACTCACGTGTGGTCCAATTTGCCTTTGTCACCAGCGTCCAACAGTTCTTATGAGCCAGTCGATGTTTCTGTTAGCCCTAATGATACATTCGGAGACTTATCATAACATCCACATATATATATGATATCATGTCTCATAACTTCTCTGGCTAAACTCAAAGAAACTCAACTTCCACACACTACCCTGTCGCTGTCCAGATCAACACCACTAGCCTACGTCACTGCTTTTCGGGGAAGCCCTCCAACACTATAGTCTGTTGCAAAATTTGTTGGTTTTTCGTTTTCCGCACATTACATTAGAGTCCGAGCCTGACAATCCTCCCTTTCCTAAAGAACAAAGCGTTCTCGCCTTTGTTTCCGAAATGTCCATAAAGTTCAGGCATACACCGTTTAAGCACGCGATAGCTGTCCTCCGTTACGTTACTCTTTCCAGGAATGTGCTTGGTAGTGAAAGATTATTCCTGAAGCATGAGACTCCATCGCAGAAGCCGTTGGTTCTTCCCACTCATCCGACTGAGCCATTGAAGGGGACAATGATCTGTCTCGACCACAAACTTCTTCCCCAAAAGGTACTCCCGTAGGTTTTGTACTGCCCAGACGATTGCTAAGCCATCCTTCTCTATTGTAGAGTAGGCTTTCTCTCTAGGAAGCAGCTTCTTCGATAAGAACATGATCGGTAATCTGTCTTCGCCCACTTCCTGGAGTAGCACCGCGCCTATTCCAGTGTCGCTGGCATCTGTTTGTAGGATGAACAGCAAAGAGAAATCCGGAGCACTGAGAACTGGTGCTTTTGTAATCGCCTGTTAATTCCTAATAATTCCTCTTTTTCAGTCCACTTTACATGGTTCGGCTTCCCTTTCGCAGTCAAATCAGTGAGAGGCACAGCAAGCTCCGAGAACTTGGGCACAAATCTGCGATAGTACCCTATCAACCCCAGAAATGAGCGTATTTGCTTTTTAGTTGCGGGTCTAGGGAATTCGGTCATGGCTTCCACCTTTTGTTTGGTTGGCCGCACCTCTACGGTTCCTACGACGTATCCCAGGTATTCCATGTGTAAACATCCAAGTGAACACTTGTTAGGCTTTGCCGTAAGATTTGCGCGACGGAGCGCCTCAAGGACACGTTGTAAATGCGCCTTGTGCTCCTCCAAACTCTCGCTAAACACAATCGAATCATCAATATACGAATCGGTGAAATCCTCAGTTCCAGCAAATACCTTCTGCATCATTCTGTTAAACGTTGCAGGCGAATTGACCATTCCAAATGGCATAACGGTGAACCGATAATGGCCAGTCGGCGCTACGAATGAACATTTCTCCTTAGCATCCTCATCTAGAGGTATTTGCCAATAGCCCCGAGTCAAGTCTATTTTGCTGAGGTATTTCGCTCGACCCAACCGATTCAGAATATTCTCTGTACGTGGCATGGGTTTTGGGTCAAATGGGGTCAGTTCGTTTAGCCGGCGGTAATCTGCGCAGAAACGTACACGCCGTCTTTTTTCCGGACTAATACGATAGGTGAGGCCCAGGCACTGTGCGATTCTTCTACAATACCTGCCTCCACCATGTGCTTAACTTCTTCGTTGACCTTCTCACGGAGAGCACATGGCGTTGGATATGGCCTCTGATACACTGGCTTGCTATCGCCCGCATCTACCGTATGAACCATGACGTCTGTGTGTCCAGGAAGATCTGTCACTACATCCGGGAATTTCCGACACAGTTGCACTAACTCCTCTTTCTGAACTGTAGACAGAGTTTCTGCATAGTTAACATCCTCAAAGGTTTGCGATGCGACCAACAACGGGTTTTCCAAAATGTCTAGAGGATCCCCCAACGAACCAGCCTCGTCTCTATTTGTCTCAGTGATTACTGCCATGCAGATATCTTGCCACTCCGATTCGTCCTGTTCAACGGTCTGTGCACTCTCCTCAACCTCTCTTGTATGCCACCTTTTCAGCATGTTTATATGAAATGTTTTCCGGTGACCATTTGTCAATTCTATTTTATAGTCCACTGGACTAACTCGCTTCACCACGGAAAACGGTCCTTTCCACTCAGCCTGTAATTTGCTAGTAGCCGTTGGTAACAGGACAAACGCCATTTGTCCCGGCTCTAGAACACGCTTCCTCGTTTTCTTATCGAAGTAGAATTTCTGTTTCTCTTTGGCGTTCTCTTCGTTTGCGTGAGCCAGTGCTGTCATCTTCTCAAGCCGCTCTCTCGTCTCAAGAAGATAGCTCAATGTCGAGTTTTCCGCATCGGGAGACTCTTGCCAACTCTCACTGAGGATTGCCAGAGGTCCACGGACATATCTGCCATACACCAATTCGAAGGGCGAAAACCCCGTACTGCTCTGTGGAACCTCTCTGTATGCGAATAGCACAAAGGGTAAGTAGCGATCCCAATCATCGGCTTCATCATTCGCAAATTTCCTCAGCATTTGCTTCAGGGTGCCGTTAAAGCGCTCGACCTGTCCATTGGCTTGGGAGTGATAAGGAGTTGTTTTTAACTTCCGAATCTGCAATAGCCTAGCCAACTCCTCCATCAAGCCTGATACAAAATTAGTTCCAAGATCGGTAATAATCTCTGTAGGCACACCGATCCGCGAGATGATCTCGATAAGAGCTTCCGTAACCGTTTCGGCTTCTTGGTTCTTGAGAGCCACAGCATCGGGGTATTTCGTGGCATAGTGCGCAACCACCGATATATACTTGTTTCCCTTTTTGGTTCGTGTTAACGGTCCTACGATGTCCAGTGCTAGCCGCTTAAAAGGTATAGACACCAACGGCACCTTAGCAACTCTTCCTCGTGGAACCCGTTTCTGGCAGCTCGGACAAGATTTGCAAAATTCCACCACATCATGGAACACCCCCGGCCAGTAGAAATGTTGCAGTATACGCTGCCTCGTCTTCTTCACCCTTAAATGACCTGCCATCGGAATATCGTGTGCGAGTGATAATATTGCCTGACGCCAGCACGTTGGCACCACGATTTGCTTCACAGGGCCAACACCATAAGGATCAGAGCCATGAGGATAATACTTTCGGCACAACATAGTCCCATCTAAACAGAAGTGAGTTTCCTCCTTTTCCCTCTGTGATTCGGGATATTCTGCGGCAAACCTGCGAATCCTGTCTAAAGAAATATCTTCCTCTTGAGCTTTCAGTAACTCCTCTTTCTTTCCAATCTGATTCCAATCAGATGGGGGTTTGTCCTGCCACAGTTTCTTCTGTCGTCGTCGTTTCTGTCCCTCCTCTACAGCTGGCTCATTTTCAAGTTACAAGCGTCTAGTCCGTCATTCATAATCCAGCCGTCGTCCATTAGAGAATATCCGCGTCCATAATCCAAAGACCTATTCCATTTTCCACATAACAGTATTAGCACCAAATTCAAAAAGACATCATAGTGATATTCCTTTGTTCTGTAGACTTGTCACTTCATCAAGTGTATCCTCCATCTCCCGTTCTTTTCTCTGGTGGCGAGTCTCAACAGCTTGACACTTATCGTCCTTCTGTGGGGGTTACAACTGGAACATCGAGATGTATTTGGTTACCAATTAGCAAATCCACAAATGGTTGATCAAGGAGTATAGCTAACACTTTTCCGGTAACATAAGGAGTGACCACTTCAATCCAAGCCTCATACGCTTCTTTCTTGCTACCATCAGCCAGTGTGAATGTCCGCTTGTTACCGGTTAGCTGATGTTCCGGTACTAAATGTCTTGCCACATAAACCGATGTGCTCCCTGTATCACGAAGTACAGAAACATCCACACCTTCTACAGTACCTCGTTCCACATTCAGTCCGTTCTCACCAAGTAGATTGACCACCTTGATTCCCCCCAACGTCCCAAATCCAATTAGCGACGGGCTTTTGTCGACACACAGAGCATTTTTGTTATGATAATTCCCCAGTCGTCGCTTCAATGGACAGTCTTTCATGAAATATAACACTTGCCTTCACGCTGGGAACCTCCACCATATCCACCTGTACCGCGTCGACCAGAGAACTGCGGGTTCTGTACGCTCTGATTCGGGAGGTACTGCCGATTAAACTTGGTACGCTGATCACCAAACTGCTTCTGTCGATACCCTGCATTGTAACCTGTACCACGTTGACGATGTGCGTCTTGATAGCTTTCTGCTTTTTGGGTTAACTCCTCCACTGTCGTGGGCTTCTGTTCTCTCAACCACACCTGAAGTTCCCGTTGGGAGCTGTTCATCAGCTGTTCCCTCAATAACAAGTCTTGGAAAAGATTAAAATCCTCACCGATCCCCTCCATTTCACACCAGCGTCGCATATAGCGGTCCACCCGGCATTTGAACTCAGAAAACTTCTCCTGATTCTGCTTTGCTGACCGGAGTTTAGTTCTGTAAGTCTCTGCAGTGAGTTCATATCTTCTCAAAATAGCCCTTTTTACCTCACTGTACTTCGCACCCTCTGCCTCAGTCAGTCTGGTATATGCCTCTTGTGCTTTTCCGGTAAGTAAAGGAATTAACCGTGCTGCCCAGGATTCTTCGGGCCATTTATACATACGCGCCAGCCGTTCAAATGTTTGCAGGAATGTATCAATGTCATCACTTTCCTTCGGAGCTCTCTCTCTTCGTGGCTTGTGCCCTGGATTCCTCCATGGCTAGCAATTCTCGAAACTGCTCAAGTGTGTATTCTTTACTGATAGCTGACTCTGCTAGAGAAGCCATCATGAAAAGCCTGAACACTTACCAAATAGTGAGTGAGTGAATAGAATTTAACGTCGCTTTCGAAAATATTTCAGCTATGTCGCGACGAATCAATTGAGCATGACCCAATCACACCTACCAAATATTTCAACCAGATGTCTAAACCTACATTAGTATGCCAAGGGTATCAATGGTAGGGTCACACAAAACAAAACAAAAAAACGTATCAATTTCAAATCAAAGGAACAAGAAAATAATAGACAGTGTTTCACGCCTTCTATAACATACAGATATGATACGACCTTGTCCCATCATAAGACATCCCACCGCTGCCACCAAATTGTCAGGACGTGGAAATATCACGTTCGAATCACTGGGATGTCTCGGGCTCAAGGAACAACTAACACATCTGTTTACAAAACGAAAAGATGTTTGTAATCTCTGAATCATGAGTAAGGACACAAACAGGACATAAATATAATATATGTACAGTGAAGGTAGGATCCAATGATGCTTAGTTATAACCTATGCTCTTCTAAGCGGTTGAGAATTCGCCCGATCTCGTGAACTAGTTTTAAACCCTTGTTATGCGCGCTTCTGACTTGACCCGTCAGGTTCCTATCAGTCTTCAACTAAACGACAAAAAAAAATAAAACCATAGCTTATATATATCTATATATAGATAGAAAAGTTTATATGGTCAACAGTCTTTGGAATGTTTCTTGGTGAGGAAACCCCCTTTTTACACTACTCGTCAAAATCACAAGTCACGTTTTCAGTTTCAATTTCTTAGATTTCTGTTCAGCATTCAACCACAAACCACGAGCTCTCCACAAATGAATGTCTCCGCAAATCTCCCCGTTGACACCGACTATTCAGGAAACAGTGTCCCCGGAAACAGTGTCCCAGGTATCCGTATCGGTAATGCACAAAAGTTCAAGTCAAAGTTCAACATAAATCATTCATAGTTCAAATCCAAAACCAACATATATCAGGCATTTATCCGTGAGAAATCGGTGCTACTACAGTGCGTCCGCCAGCATAACTCCAAGGTATAGATCAAAGTATATTCAATATAGCACGGTTTATTTCCTTTCACAGAATATTCACAACGCGCCTCAGTATCCGGCGCTACGGCTCATTAATGCATTCCCCGACAGCTAATTGTTCCCACTGATTTACTTTATTTGTCAAACAATGTTCCCGTCGAACCTTCACGTTTTCTGGCTCAAATTCTGGATTATTTTGGTGATCAGTATTTCAGGTTTCCAGTCATCCGACTTGGGAAACAGGGCACTGGAAAGATACAAAAATCCACTCAGTTCAATATTTATTTCAATCCAGTTAAACTCTGATCATTTATAATAGGCGACAGGTGTACAAATCTGGAATTCACAAAACCGGATGTGGTAACGAAAATTGTACCTCTACTCACGTGTGTTCCAATTTGCCTTTGTCACCAGCGTCCAACAGTTCTTATGAGCCAGTCGGTGTTTCTGTTAGCCCTAATGATACATTCGGAGACTTATCATAACATCCACATATATATATGATATCATGTCTCATAACTTCTCTGGCTAAACAAAAGAAACTCAACTTCCACACACTACCCTGTCGCTGTCCAGATCAACACCACTAGCCTACGTCACTGCTTTTCGGGGAAGCCCTCCAACACTATAGTCTGTTGCAAAATTTGTTGGTTTTTCGTTTTCCGCACATTACATTAGAGTCCGAGTCTGACAATGGTGAGATATGCATTTTGAGAGTCCTGGGATAAAGCTGAACAATCACTGAATCAATTTAATTAGCGATTCACGACGTTTCACTTAATTGTTACTTATTTTTCGGTTATGTGAATTGCTGACCCGAACACATTATGGCCGCATATAGCTGACAGCTGTTGTGGGATATTTGAGCCAACATTACTGTCGAGCCATCCTCTCTGAAGTCCCTCATTTTGTGACGCCGAGTTGACTGGTAAATCATACAAGGGGACCAACAAGACTGTAAAACTCACCATGTCCTCTCAGAGGAATCCGACATAGCGTTTCGAGTTTATCGCATGAAAATTACAAGCGTCTAGTCCGTCATTCATTATTCAGCAGTCGTCCATTAAAGAACCTTCGCGTCCATAATTCAAAGATCCATTTCATATAAGAGCATTGGCACCAAATAAAAAAAAACAAAAAAACAACAACCATCAAAGTATACAACAACATAGGCTAGTTTCTGCAAGAGATAAGCGGTCAACAGTTTTCAATGATGTCGACAAGACATACATGGTTCGTTTGGACACGTTTGGACAAGCACAGATAAACGGAATGAACCTTAGTGGATCCATCAATTCTCGCTTAAACGCAAGGAATGCATAGGGTGACTTTTGGATGACCACGATGAAGGTTTTGGTTTTATCGCGCGCGAAGAAATTATCATGGACCGATGGAAGCGTGGAACCATGTGGCGCCACCTACAAGCAGATCTTGCTGAAACACAATATCTGATAAGGTCTTTCGACAAGAGACCCACATGCAGAATTTTGAGAAATGTGATGAAACGTTGTGACTTTACATCGTACAAATGGAATAATATACACGAACGGACGGAAACGAAAACCTTTAGTGGCGCAACCTACCGAGAAATCTTGCTGAAGCGCAACACCAATCTACATCCTGTGGTTGGGAACCCATATGCCAAATTTCAGAGGAATCCAAAAAAAGCAAACAAGTTTATCGCGTGGGAAAACAAATATATTTCGCACAGACAAGCGCCGAATGGAAGAGTGAAACCTATTGGTGCCACCTTTAGGCAGATATATCTGAAACGCAATACCAGTCGACGTCTTGTCGAGCGGAATGCGTATTCCGAATTTCAGAGGAATACGACAAAGCATTTCAAAGTTTTTACTTGCAGCACGAAACAACGGAATGAACCCTAGTGGTGCCACTGGTAAGCAGATCTTACTGAAATGCAATACCGATCGACGTCTTTTTGCAGGGAAGACATATGTCGAATTTCGGATGAATCCGATAAAGTGCTTTTATTTTATCGTGTGTGAAAGAAATAATGCGTACCAATTGATACTATCAGTGTCGCCACCTACTGATAGATCTTGCTGAAGCGCATCAACAATCGGCATCTTGTGGCAAGGAACCCATATGCCAAATTTCAAAGAAATCCGACGAAGCGTTTTGAGTTCGCGAATGCGAAGACACATATATTTCGCACAAAGGACGAAATGAACCCTTATCGCGTGACATTCAGGCAGATCTTGCTGAAACCCAATACCAATCGACCATTGTCGCAAAGAATGCAGATGCCGAATCTCGCGGTGGAATCCGACAGAGAGTTTCAAGGTTATCGCTTGCGAAGAATTCGCACTGACACGAATGGACCCGTCTTATCGCAATGCATATGCTGAATTTCGAAGGAATCCGACGAAGCCTTTCCGCGCAGACATGAACGGACACGAACGGACATCCACAGGAGGATAGAACGAATCCCAATGGCACGGATAGTGCCAGTACATTACAGGTTAACTTCTCTTAATTATGGACCCCCCTACCAAATCTGCGCTATCTTCGGAACGACACAAACATGCGAGCTGACACTCCGTGACTTTGTAGCTGATTGTATTCAGGTCATTTTGAGCCTATTTGCATAACCCCGAGCAGGGGATCATGGGTGAATTCAAAGTGGCGACCTTGTGGGGTACCAGAAAAGCGACTTTTTTCGTCACTCTGACGTCATCAAAGCAACCATTTTGCTCTGGTAGAGCTTGACCCAAAGGTATAATGTGAGCTCCCTACCTCAAACAGCAAGAAAAATACTTCTCGGAGTCGGAATGACCCCCAGGCCAGGTAGGTTTAAACGCAATACCAATCGACGTATTGTCGCATGAAAAGCATGTGACGAATTTAGAAGAAATCGAACAAAGCGTTTCAATTTTATCGCCTGAAAAGATCCACCAGCCGCGTTGTGTCGGGAGAAAACAAGCACGCCACCCATAAAAGAAATGATGAAATACGGAATCTTATGTGGGTTACATTGAAGTGAAGTGTTTTATGGTGCAGTCTTCAATCGATTGTCAACATGGCCATACTTGAAATACCACACTCCTAATTCAGCATATTGTACCTAGTGAGTGACATAGTCTACTCTTACGACGCACGTAAATAAATGCATGGAAGTTCTCTTACTATTGTTGCTATTATAAATTGTTGTTACCAACATTAACAGTTTTATAGTAAGGGGTGGCCGGGTGCTGTATTGACTGGTCTGATCAGTGTCCAGGAACTGTGGATAATCTCGTGTTCTGGTACATCTAGGCATCGTCGTGATATGACTGAAAAACATGTTGAAAACGACGTCAAATCCTACTCACTCACCCCTATTGTAAGGGACTCGTGGGATAGAATTCCCCGACGTGATCGTTACGATGGAAAAAATAAATGCCCATACCGCAACCACGAATTTGCTGAATGCATGCCAGCAGTAAATCCATACCATAATTAAAACCCTTATATTTTTCATCGTCTGCGCAAAAATAGAACCATATTGTTGACCAGCAAATATTGAAGAAACACAATTTCTCATTGACGAAATATCAACAGAACGTTGAAAATAGAGACTCGAGTTTTGTGACATTTCCAAATATCATTTACGAATTTATCACCTGTTTTCCAATAAGCAGATCCCGGCCACGTTTGTATATCCTACTACTATCTCTTTGGGTAACTTTTTCAGGAGGCCAACTACAATGTACGATGTATTAGTTCTGTTATACCTAATAACGACTGGTAGCTCAGTCGGTAGGCCAGTGGGACGGTATCCCAGCCAGTATTTTCTGACCAGGTGTTTCACAATATAGGAGTATAATTATATTATGATTTATCCCTGAAGATGCTGCAATCACAGAATCTCTCATCCCGGTATACATCATTCCGCTTGTGTTGATGATTCTCATTTTAACATGCGCGACGTCGTCGACAATTAATCGAGTCGTCTTCGGTTTTGTTGAATAAGAAGTATCGACAGATCTACAAAATGATACTGAAGAAATGTTTGTTCTGGGGGGGGGGGTTGTTGGTTCAGATATTGTCCTGAAAACTGACTCATAAAAATAAATCCAAGGTTAATCCCCCTCCCAGGTTAGGGTCATTGTGAATTGATGAGTTAATTTCAACAAGTAACAATAATGGTTTCGTGAGAAAGAAACTGACATCACCATGTACCGAGATGGACGGAAATTGTGAATTACAAGCGTCTAGTCCGTCATTCATAATCCAGCCGTCGTCCATTAGAGAATATCCGCGTCCATAATCCGAAGACCTATTCCATTTTCCATATAACAGTATTAGCACCAAATTCAAAAAGACAATCATAGTATACATAAAGATAGGCTTGTTTCCTGCAAGAGAGAAGCGGTCAACAGTTTTCAATGATGCCAGCAAGACATCATGATGTTCCAAAAATATCAAATCCGTATCGCTGATCAGTATTCTTAATCCGTAATATTCGTTTTAGAGTCGTTATCCAAAAAAGATGTATCTCAGTCACGCTTTGATTGTGACTGTTCATATGAGCACCATGAGGATATTGAAGTACATGTGTTCATACGGCCCCTAGCCCCGGGTTAAGCGGAATTAGACACAAGTTACGAAACGTAGCGCCATAGATCTTGCACGCTACGTTCGTATTTTGCTATCAGCATGCGATATGTATCGCCAAATTTGAGAAACTTTGAGTGGAGGCGCTTGGTGGAATAGCCCTGTTTTATAAGTTTCTGCAACAATGTTTTGTGACGTTGATTAAAATCATCACATTTAACACAGGATCTAGCAAATGCTACTAAGCGAGATATGTATACGCCATATGCAGGTCCCACTGGAATATTACTATCCAGATAGGGATAGTTTACGATGTCGAAATTGTAATCATCTCTTTTGTCATAAAGTCGACGAGAGAGAATGCCCGCTTCATTTTTGTAGAGATAGAGATCTAAATAAGATGTGCCTGTAGGGCTATCTGTAGTTTCCTTCAAATCCAGTGAAGGTGGATATATATCCTTCACTGCTTCATTTATATAGCGATTATCCACAGCGAGAAGATCGTCTATATAGCGTTTGGTGAATGAGAAGGAACGGGCTTTGAATGGATCGGTTTTTGAAAGCGCCTGCATATAGTCATATTCATAAGAGAACAGATACAAGTCAGCCAACAGGGGTGCACAATTAGTACCCATTGGAATACCTATATGCTGCTGATATATTGTGTTGCCAAATTTCACATAGATATTTTTAATGAGAAATTCAAGCAACTCTATAAACAAAGAAACATCCCATGAATGATATCTCTTGTATGTAGTCGAGCTAAAGAATGCTTTATGGCTTCCGACATTAATATATCTACGATCAGTTTTCTTGAACACAGATACTATTAATGAACTTATACGGTCAATAAGGTCCTGATGAGGGATTGTAGTATAGAGAGTCGAGAAATCCCATGTGGATACATGTCTGTACGGTATGGGGCCTTTAGCATCAAGTTCTTCCGTGAGACATTTTGAGTTTTCAATATCCACATACATTCAACCCCAGAGTTCTTAGAAATAGTGGCGCAATACCTTTCCCAAAATGCTTTTACCTCCTGAAGGGCCCTCGTCAATAGGGTTGAAAGAAGCTTGGTGGTGCAGCTTCTAGAACCAGCTATGAATCTAGCTTTGTATGGTGATTTATGCATTTTGGGAGTCCAGTATATCTTTGGTATGTCGTTAAGATTGGTTGGAAGACAAATACCTCTTTCCCTGAGAAACTTTTTGTGATTGTTAAATAAATCTTCCAGAGTAAATGCAGTTTGGGAGTAAGTAGACGTGTTTGATGAAGATATGTCTACACTCAATTCTTTAACCAGCACCTGGTAATAGTAATATTTACATATGAATATTATATAATATTATGTCATACTGTTTTGAAATATTCAATTATGGCATGTATATCATGTGGATTATTTTCTTTGAGTATGTGTTTCAACAGTCGCTTTGGTTCGAAAATTACGGGTGTCCAGGTACTGCGAAAATTGCACTTTTAAATACATGTCCTCTTATGACTTCTTGTCTAAAAACGTTAATACTTGCATACATTATCTCATATTTTAATGTTATTTATCTTACTCGTACTGTGATAAGCTGGACCGAATATTTCACTATATGTCTTAAATCCGCTGGGTTACAAGTGATAAAGCTTTTCAATCCGGCATCTAATCTCTCTGCATATTGTTTTTGTGATGCAAATGTTATGCAAAACTATTCACATTCATGCACTTTCGTTAGTTGCCAGAAGCAGAATCGGTATGAAATGAATATTCGGACACATAAGAATGATGACAAAGCAATTCCTTGGCAGAGGCAGACGTATATAGTTCAGGTGAATTGTACTAATGTTAATAATTCGATACAATTCCTTAAGAATTTACGATTTGCCATGTTAGTATAGTGTAGCGTTTATTCGTATCTGAACATAATTTACGGAATATGTGTTCTATAAATGATTATCTGTGTAACATTGTTCTATGTCATCAATGTTGCAATTTTCGTCACGCGATATCACTATTGCGAATATAAAGATTGTTGTTTACTTTGTTTTTGTATAAATATCTAGAGAGGTTTATAAATATGTATATATCAGTTTTACGCAACAATCACATTGGAAGTTTCTCTTATGTCACATAGAGTTGTACATAGAGTCTACTATTGACAAAGAGTACGATCTTATTATGAATATATCCCATTATTCTGTATAGTTGAACTCCGCATTGACAGAACTTTAGAATATTAGGAAACCTACCGATTCTATTTCAACCATTGATAACGCTTGTTATATCCATATAATAACAGATCTATCGCCGTGTTCCATGCGTTTCAGACTAACCGGTTCTTTAACTTTGTGTACTTCCGCTGTTGGCGTAGATAAAGTTTGTCACGGAAATGACTATATTTAGAAACTCGTGTTCCGACTATTTCCAAATACAGAGCGACCACACCCCGAAGTGGTTTATTTACTCTCGAGGTTGGTGCCATTCATTCCAACGTGGTCGAGCTGTCAGATATAGTCCAGATCCAGATACAGATCGGCAGTCCAGTAGTTCGAGGGGAGAAGGATTTGACCGCGATACTCTATCATATCCGGTATTTACCAGAACAACCACAAATTCATTCTGGTTGTTATGTTAGCATTATCATCATATTTAAATTGTAGCAATTTATATAGAGCTCTGTTTATATAGTCATTGGCGAGTGGTTACAGTACTGCATACAAAGGGTTATACTGAAATGATATGACTGATGTCATTTGTCACCGAGAGTTATATCGCCTGTACTGTATTATTCAACTCCGTTGCTCATTTATTAAACATTACATACTTACAACCAGATTGCTTTCTTCCCTTTGTTTCTGTCTGTGGTTCACTAAAGTTGGCGAGCGCTACCTTGAATTACTACTCTACCATACTAGTGCTAATTGTAGCCCTGACAAGAATTCTGTTACATTGAAAGCCCTGACGAGAATTCCGCTACAATATCGTATTATATGGCGGTCCATATCTAATCCTCCAGTTGTTCTCGGTAAAATAATATCCAGAAATCGAAGAAAAAAATAGGAAGCTGACGAGAATTCCGCTACATTGGTGGCAGCGGTGGGATTACACAATTTGTCGAATAAATTGAACTGACAAATTACGGTAGAGTATAAAAGCCAACAATGTCATCTGAGGAAAAAAAATCCATGAACAGACAGAAACAGATAGACGGAAACAGCCTGTTAATGGTAGGACAGCCTCTCTCAATGAAGATCAAGATCATTATTTTATGGATGGTACTCCCAGTGTGGAAATCCGATTTCGAATTCCGAAAACCGCTGGAAATATATCTAGTCAGAATTCAAGGGAATTGACTGGGCTGGACGAAAATCCTTCCGAGCTACAATCGCAGCTACAATTGAACTGCGCCGTAGGCTGAGAGAAAAGGAAAATGATCTTCTGGAAGAAATACAGATGCAAACAGCATCTAACCATGGTCAGCATGATAGAATAACCCCAGTACCACATTGATAATGACTGTGGTGATTATGATGGTTCAAGGCAAAACTGGAAACCGTCAGATTCTTTTCACGAGACCAGATATCTGTCAGCGCCATCATATCCGGAGTTTAAGCCATTTCAGAGTTCGTATGAAAATAGTCGAAATTTCTCTGAAACTAATTATCGCACACCGCCATATCAGATGCTTGGATATGAATATAGAGGCTCAATGATTGATCACAACAGGGAGCATGTCCATGCATTTGATCTGCAATCATTGCCTGCTCAGAGTGGGTACGTGTCAAATCATAATTCCTCGATACCCCAGTGTTACTAATCATGGTAACCATGGTAACCATGTTGCATCAAATGAATATCAAAAGCCTGCAACATATTATGGATCAACCAGCTGGAAAGATTACCTGGTTCATTTTGAAATGGTGTCTGAAATGAATCAATGGGATGAGATTACAATGGCTATGGAACTTGCCACTAATCGCCGTAGAATACCACAGGGAATACTTAGCGATATTCGTCCAGGCTTGGGACGAAACTACTCCTATCTTGTGATGGCCCTCTCCTCTCGGTTTGAGTCTGGGAATCAGAGCTCAAATGAAAAACAGGCTGAGGAAAAGAGGTGAATCTCTCACGGAATTAGCCCAGGATATTAAGAAATTGACAAGAATGTCGAAGTCCGAGAACAACTCGCCAAGGAGTGTTTTATTGATTCAATAAATGACTCGGAGTTACAGTGATTCATATTTCAAGGTAAACCAAAGTCACCTGACGAAGCGGTTAGGCTAGCTTTGGAATATGAGGCATTCCAAAATGGACGAAACCGCCAGGCATGTGAGGCGTTGAAACCGGTAGTTCGTATGCAATGCGAAGTCCAATCCTAGATACGACAGTGGTCAAAGATGAAATACCAGATCAGAATAAATCTAGAGAAGATCCATCTGCTCAACTGTTACTTGAAAAAATGATTGATCGCATCAGAATGATGGATGGCAATCAGAAATATTCTGAAAATGGAAAATCTGGGTCATGGCGGTCTGATAATCACAGACGTCGTTCAGGCACATGAAATTAATGCCAGAAAGAAGGTCACTGGAAAGTCGAATGCAGATTAAGGAAGCGTCATGAAGTCCCTGAATCTGAGACTGTATCATCAAACAGTCAAGATACAAAACAAACTTCGGGAAACGAGAATTAGTTGATATTGAGGGTCAAAAATGAACTACTGAAACTGTTAGGCCCGATAAAATCCTGGAATTGAAGGAAGATATAGACAATTATGGTTTGCATATCAAGACAGAAATTCGTGGTGAATCTGTCAACTGTTCGATTGATACAGGTTGCCCTCTTACTGTTTTGCACCCGGATAAGTACAATTACAAGCGTCTAGTCCGTCATTCATAATTCAGCCGTCGTCCATTAGAGAATATCCGCGTCCATAATCCAAAGATCTATTCCATATTCCATATAACAGTATTAGCACCAATTTCAAAAAGACAATCATAGTATACATAAGCATAGGCTTGTTTCCTGCAAGAGAGAAGCGGTCAACAGTTTTCAATGATGCCGGTAAGACATCACGATCTTTCAGAAATATCAAATCCGTCTCGCTGATCAGTATTCTTAATCCAAAATATTCGACGTAAAGTCGTCATCTAAAGAATGATGTATCTCAGTCACGCTTTGGTTGTGCCTGTTCATATGAGCACCATGAGGATCTTGAAGTACATGGGTTCATACGGCCCCTAGCCCCGGGTTAAGCGGAATTAGACACAGGTTACGAGACGTAAAGCCATAGATCTTGCACGCAACGCTCGTATTTTGCTATCAGCACGCGATATGTATCGCCAAATTTGAGAAACTTTGAGTGAAGGCGCTTGGTGGTGTAGCGCTGTTTTATAAGTTTATGCAACAATGTTTTGTGACGTTGATTAAAATCGTCACATTTAACAAAGGATCTAGCAAATGCTACTAGGCGTGATATGTAAACGCCATATGCAAGTGTCGAAATTTTACGCAACATCTTTTTTGTCATACAGTCGACGAGAGAGAAGGCCCGCTTCATGTTTATAGAGATATAGGTCTAAATATGATGTGCTTGTAGGGCATGTATGCTATCATTGAAAATTGTTGACCGCTTCTCTCTTGTAGGAAACAAGCCTATGTTTATGTATACTTTTGTCTTTTTGAATTTGGTGCTAATACTGTTATATGGAAATGGAATAGGTCTTTGGATTATGGACGCGGATATTCTCTAATGGACGACGGCTGGATTATGAATGACGGACTAGACGCTTGTAACCTGAAAAACGCCCAAAACTTTGTTCAAGGCAGGGTCATCTAAAAATGGCTGATGGTGGAAAAGTCGAACCTGTAGGGGAAGCAGTGTTTTCTATACCTATCAATGGTAAAACCATGCTACAGTGAATGGTTATAGCTGGCATAGAGGCACTCGTGGTCTTGGGATTTGATTTTTTATTTCCGGATAAGTGTCACTTGAACATCGCTGAAAGTCATATCTAAATAGATGGAAGAAAACAGAAATGTGATCTGGAAAATCAGTTGTCAGTTGTATTTCGAATAACTATTGAAGAGAATAATGTTATTCCCAACAACAGTGAAATGATGGTAAGGGCAAAAGTCAATGGAGACTTTGATCACATCTCTCATGGTTTGGTCGAGTCTAGTAATGCCAAGTTAATTCAAAGTGGATTACTAGTAGCTCTATCTATTGTAAACCCCAGTAGCGGCACCATTCCCATCAGGGTAGCCAATGTTACTAATCATGCAAAGACTTGATACAAATTTACTTCAGCAGCGACATGCGAGTCTGTCAATGCAGTTCATATTGCAGATGAGATTAGTAACCCGACTATTTCTGGAAAGGTTCTGTTTCAGAAAGGTCCAGTTTGAATCAGGATATCATTTTATCTCAGCATGGGTTTTCATTATGGGAGTCATCTCGGGTGAATCTGAATGACAAACAACTGTCTAAAATGAAAATTTACTTTCTCGTTACCAGACTATTTTTGTCTGACTTGGCAAAAACATCCGCGGTTCAACATCGGATCAATACTGGCAATGCTGCTCCTGTTAAGCAGGCTCCCAGACGTTTACCCTTCAGTAGACGGGATGTGGTCACAAAGGAGGTTAAACGCATGTCGGAGGGTGGTATCATTGAACCCTCCAAAAGCCCATGGGCCTCCCCAGTGGTGTTAGTGAAGAAGAAGGATTCTTCTTATCGTTTCTGTATTGATTGCAGACATTTGAATTATGTTACAGGAAAGAATTCATATCCGCTTCCCAGGATTGATGAATCACTTGACGCTTTACGTGGCTAAAACTGGTTTAGTATACTTGACCTCGCCAGTGGATATTGGCAGGTCGAAGTTCATCCCAATGATAAAGAGAAGACTGCCTTTGCATCGACGGCCGGATTTTTACAGTTCCGTACAATGTCTTTTGGTTTGTGCAATGTGCCAGCCACGTTTGAGCGTTTGATGGAGTATGTTCTAGCTGGCCTGCATTGGGAGAAACTCTTGATTAATATTGATGGTATCATTGTATTCTCCGGAGATTTTCAAACCCATATTGATCGCTTAGAGGAGGTTTTCAAACGTATCGAAAGAGCAGGCATTAAAATGTCCACTAAGAAGTGCAATATTTTTCAAATGAAGGTTGTCTTCCTCGGATATGTGGTTTCAGTATCTGGCATTGCTAGAGATCCTGCTAAAACTTTCGCCGTGGAGCAGTGGCCACAATAACAAACTGTTCATGACGTTCGCAGTTTTCTTGGAACCTGCTCATACTATCGAAAGTTCATCAAGAACTTTGCAGACATTGCCAGACCTCTGAATAAGTTGACAAAAATAAACAATTCTTTTCACTGGAGCATGGAAAGTGACGCGGATTTCAAAACATTGAAAAGATGCCTCACATCGTCACCAATACTGGGATACCCGAAAACAGATCAATTGTTCACATTAGATACTGATGCCAGTGGTTTTGGCATCGGTGCTGTTTATCCCAGATACAAGAAGGCAAAGAACATGTCATTGCCTATTTCAGTCGGTCACTCCCAAAAACAGAGAGACAATACTGTGTGACAAGAAGGGAACTTCTTTCCATTGTTGAAGCTGTGAAGCCGTTCCACCATTACTATGGGACAGCATTTACTGTAAGAACAGACCTTGGCGCTTTACGCTGGTTGATAATCTTCAAAAACTCAGAGGGACAAACTGCTCGATGGATTGAGATACTGTCATCATATGACTTGTGACATCCAACACCGTGCTGGTAAGCAGCATGGCAATGCTGACGGGTTGTCAAGGCGACCCTGTACTTCCTGTAGCTACTGTGATAGACAGAAAGAAAAATGTTTCCTTTCTGAATCAGTTATTGAAGAGCATCACGTCAGAGCTCTACGGAGTGGACGGAAACGAAACTCTGTTCAGGAACGCCCAAATGTGTCTGGTGACAGCCTTCAATCATCTACGGAACATAATACATCTGATTGGATGTATCATATGCATAAGGATGAACTGCATCAATCGCAAGTTTTGAATTCTGTTTTGAATACCCTCTTGGAATGGAAAGTATCGGGAAGACATCCTGAATAGGAAGAAATTTCTCAACATGATCCTTTATTGAAGGCATATTGGTCACAGTGGAACCGCATTGAGATCCGTGACGGGAATACTTTATCGGAAATGGACAGAACTGAAGTCTGAAACCATTATCTGGCAACTCATTGTTCCACAGAGTTTGCGTGAGAAGGTGCTGAAAATGTTACACAGTGACACTGTTTCTGGTCATTTTGGAATTAATCGTACAATTTTGTGAGTTCAAAGCAGATTTTACTGGGTTGGATATAGAAAATTTGTAACTCAGTGGTGCGATAAATGTATCCAATGTGAAGCAAGAAAAGAGCCCCCCCTCAACAAAGAAAGGGAACAATGAAACAATAGCTTGTTGGCACAACTCTGGAGAGGATAGCGGTGGGCATACTCGGGTCGCTTCCTATGACTTTTCGGGGAAATCGGTATATTTTACTGATAACAGATTATTTCACAAGATGGTGTGAAGCCTTTCCAATGCATAACATGAAGGCAGAAACAGTTGTCATAATCATTGTGGAACAGTTCTTTTCCAGGTTTGATGTTCCTCGCCAAATTCACACTGACCAGGGGCGCCAATTCGAGTCAAATGTTTTTAAGAATCTCTGCAACATGCTACAGGTTGATAAAACCAGAACATCGCCATTTCATCCTCAAAGTGATGGTTCGGTTGAAAGGTTTAACGCACAGTTGAGGACACACAGTTGAAAGACAGGGATATACAGCTTCCTTTAGTGATGCTGGCCTATCGGTCATCAGTTCATGAAAGCACAGGCGAAAATCCTAGCATGTTGATGCACTAGCAAGAGCAACTTCTTCCAGCTGATTTAGTTTTTGGTCTGCCACCACAAGAAGAATCCCTAACAAATAAAGGAAATAGTTATGTAGAAGTTCTGCAAAATAATTTGTGACGAGTGCATGGAGCTGCAAGGAAACGAATGAACTCTGCCAGCAATCGACAGAAGACGTATTATGATCTTAAAGCTAACTCAACTGCTTTTCATGTAGGAAATATAGTCTGGCTACATGACCCAACTCGTAAGAAAGGAAGATCACCCAAATTGGCAACCAAGTTCATGGTGTTATCTGAGATTTCAGATCTAATTGACAAAATTCAGAAAAATCCAACAGGGAAGTTTAAAATAGTGCATTACAACAGGCTGAAGCCATACGTTGAAGATGTCAACAAATTGCATGAACAAATTGTTAAGCTTATACCAGAAAAACAAACCCAGTAGATTGTAGGGGTATAAAATTGACCTGCAGTACGGCTATACCACTCGATCAGCATTCTTTGAAATTCCAATAAAGAAACAATAGAACTAAATCGATTCTTTGTGTACGAATACACATGTATGTTCTTATTTATTCATCAGATCAATATGTGGGTGTGTAAAGGATGTCCGAGAGGGTTCGATTCCAAGAGGACTATGATTAAGCATTTTCGAGATGTTCATGGGCCACCCATGAGATGCAACTATTGCACATATGAACTGCCCAGAAGTCGAGCAGTCATGATGAAGCGGCATATGCGTGCGAAACATTCAAATATGATGTCTAGCGCACCGGTCAATCGAGGTGATCTGATTGAAAAACGTGTTGGCCAGAGTGCCACGGCAACATATGATTATGACATCATTGAGGTCTCGGAAGATGAGGTACAGCTACTGCCGGCGACTCCCCCGGCTATACTGGTGCATAACCGGGCTAAACAGCAGCTAGACGACCCATAGCCAATGCGACACCTTCTCTTAAGAAGTTGAGTAGGGAGCTGTTCCCAGGCTCATCTTTCTAGACCTTGCTTTCTCTGTCTGTTCCTATACTATCAATGCCGACCATGGAATCTCGACAGGAAGTACCTCAACAATATACATCGCCATTAGGTGGAGATTTCAGGAATTCTAACACCCTGGGGTATTCTTTGGTACAAGTAAACTAATAATCTATCTAACACAATTGGGATATGCTGAATTCGAAATCGCTGTTACCAAAATATCTGTTGCCATTAAGAACCCAAAATGGCGTATCAAAGATGGCCGCCCAAAACACGATTTTCTGACATACAGCCATCTGTGATGCTCATGCATATTCTGATTCATTTAATTGATAATACTATTAGAGCAGAAGAACAAACATATAAAAACAAAACACTGAAATTACCAGAACTGACGGATGGGTATGGGGTGGAACTGACGTCATTCTGCGCATGCGCAGTAAAAAAGGGCATTGGAATGGACTTTTTGGGGTAGAGATGAACCATTTGTGGTCCTAATAGGCCGTGTTGGGTGCCAAATTGAAGCTTATGTGGTGTAGACCACGACTTGAGGAATGTCCACGTCATTGGTGACGTCATCAGTACGAGTGGTAGCGAAAGCGGCCATTTTAGGGATGCGTAGGTGTGTTTTGGGGAGACTGAGGGACCATTCTTGGTCCGAATGGGATGTGTGGTGTGTCATAGTGAAGCTTTCGTGGGACAGCGTCCGACTGCTCTGGCGTGTCGTGGAAGTAAGGGATATGACGCGCATCCGCAGACACTCCGAGCTCCAGAACACCCAACTGCCCCATCCGCGAGCTCCGAGCTCCAAACACCCAACTGCTCCATCACCGAGCTCCGAGCTCCAAGCACCCAACTGTCCCATCCCCGAGATCGGAACTCTTGCATTTCCCACGGCATTTAATCTACGTAGACATTTGTTTTCCATACATAATAATCGTATAGAGCGAATCCATCTCACGTATTCAAAATACGAGCGAAGAACGATCAACACCTACGTCACACACGAGAGTATTAGATCATTTCTATACGATGACGGTGAGCGGTCCTACGGGATGTGGAAAGATGTCCTGGGTGATGAAATTCTTAGAAGAAGGGCCCCTCAGCTATACCCGTATAGTTTGATGTTATAGCCAGTGGCAGTCTGCCTACGAAACTACAAGATTACAGAATTCCTCACGATATCGATCAAGCGTATTTCTTCGACCCCGAGCACACCAACCTGGTAGTGTTAGATGATCTGAAGAGTGCGGCCAAGGACAATACACACGTTGTTGACTCGTTCACCGAAGTCGCAATCTGTCCGTCATCTATTTGACCCAGAATCTCTTTCCTCAAGAGATATTGCCTTGAACTGCCAATACGTTGTATTGTTCTCCAATCCCATCGATAGAGCACAAACCCGTGTGTTTGGTAGTCGAGTTTATCCACAGAACATCGACCATTTCATGCAGGCGTTTCAAGGCGCAACAAGTCGTCCGTACGGTTACCTGTTCGTAGACTTAAAAGCTCACACCCCCGAAGATCGCCGGGTGACGACCCATCTGTTGCCCGGCGAGGGCTCACCATAACGTCATATATCCCTGCACGATCCACCGAGTCCACACCTGGCAGCACCCGTTCAGCAGCAGCAACCCACCTCATACAGCGGGCCCCCTTCATACCATCAGTCCCAGAATATCACCCAACCGTGATGGACCATCGCAAACCCGTACAACGGGATGAACACAATGTGAACTCAAGACTATGGAAGCATTTGTTCAAAGAAAGTATGGACGCCGAGATGAGCAAGACGTTGGGGGTCACAGAAAACAAGTTTCACCACAAAGAGTATTCGAAAGAGGAAGCCGCAATTTTAGCCCATGACACATTGGCACCCAGACTACGACAGGCTTTACCTCAGCAGTATGCCGACCTAGTGACCCATATAAAATTGTAGGACAAGGACCCGGTCCATATGGAAATCGAAATAAGAGCGTCTATGTTGAGCGTCTATACCTCGAGCATGAACTGGAAAGCGGCGTATGTCATAGCAATAGCACAAAAGAAACATTGTTTGAACGCGTCATTGAAAGGCGTTAAGATAGAGCGTTGAGACGAGCGTTAAGGTGTAACGACGGGCGTTGACGAACGTCATCGCATTTCGATGAATTGGTGTCAATTCCATGAAAATCAGAGCTTCTGAGCTATTTCACCAGGGCGTTGAAGCGTTAAGCTGGGCGTGGGCGGGCGCTACTGTCTATAAAAGCAAGTGTAAAACCAAAACACGCACAGTCGACGTTCAACCCTCAACATGGCTTATACTTGCTCTGAGTGCGAAAAGCACGTTCACCAAACGTTACGATGTGATGCGACACGAGAAGAATATATACATGGGATTGAAGATTACGAGGAGTCCTTGGCGGCGGATGCCGATACAAAGACTGATGAGAGTCCACCGACTGATACAGAAACAGAGACTGCTGAGAGGCTATATACTGATACGGAAAGTTTGATCTCAGATAGTCAGCCTACATCCCAGGGCAGTGAGGAAGAACCTACCACTTGAAATCGTATTAATAGCTATGATGCGGTAATCGAATTACAAGCGTCTAGTCCGTCATTCATAATCCAGCCGTCGTCCATTAGAGAATATCCGCGTCCATAATCCAAAGACCTATTCCATTTCCATATAACAGTATTAGCACCAAATTCAAAAAGACAAAAGTATACATAAACATAGGCTTGTTTCCTGCAAGAAAGAAGTGGTCAACAATTTTCAATGATGCCGGCAAGACATCATGATGTTCCAAAATATCAAATCCGTATCGCTGATCAGTATTCTTAATCCATAATATTCGTTATAGAGTCGTCCTCTAAAAATGATGTACCTCAGTCACGCTTTGATTGCGACTGTTCATATGAGTACCATGACGATGTTGAAGTACATGGGCTCATACGGCCCCTAGCCCCGGGTTAAGCGGAATTAGACACATGTTACGAAACGTAGCGCCATAGATCTTGCACGCTACGTTCGTATTTTGCTATCAGCATGCGATATGTATCGCCAAATTTGAGAAACTTTGAGTGGAGGCGCTTGGTGGAATAGCCCTGTTTTATAAGTTTCTGCAACAATGTTTTGTGACGTTGATTAAAATCATCACATTTAACACAGGATCTAGCAAATGCTACTAAGCGAGATATGTATACGCCATATGCAGGTCCCACTGGAATATTACTATCCAGAAAGGGATAGTTTACGATGTCGAAATTGTAATCATCTCTTTTGTCATAAAGTCGACGAGAGAGAATGCCCGCTTCATTTTTATAGAGATATAGATCTAAATATGATGTGCCTGTAGGGCTATCTGTAGTTTCCTTCAAATCCAGTGAAGGTGGATATATATCCTTCACTGCGTCATTTATATAGCGATTATCCACAGCGAGAAGATCGTCTATATAGCGTTTGGTGAATGAGAAGGAACGGGCTTTGAGTGGATCGGTTTTTGAAAGCGCCAGCATATAGTCATATTCATAAGAGAACAGATACAGGTCAGCCAACAGGGGTGCACAATTAGTACCCATTGGAATACCTATATGCTGCTGATATATTGTGTTGCCAAATTTCACATAGATATTTTTAATGAGAAATTCAAGCAACTCTATAAACAAAGAAACATCCCATGAATGATATCTCTTGTATGTAGTCGAGCTAAAGAATGCTTTATGGCTTCCGACATTAATATATCTACGATCAGTTTTCTTGAACACAGATACTATTAATGAACTTATACGGTCAATAAGGTCCTGATGAGGGATTGTAGTATAGAGTCGAGAAATCCCATGTGGATACATGTCTGTACGGTATGTGACCTTTAGCATCAAGTTCTTCCGTAAGACATTTTGAGTTTTTCAATATCCACATACATTCAACGCCAGAGTTCTTAGAAATAGTGGCGCAATACCTTTCCCCAAATGCTTTTACCTCCTGAAGGGCCCTCGTCAATAGGGTTGAAAGAAGCTTGGTGGTGCAGCTTCTAGAACCAGCTATGAATCTAGCTTTGTATGGTGATTTATGCATTTTGGGAGTCCAGTATAGTTTTGGTATGTCGTTATGATTGGTTGGAAGACAAATACCTCTTTCCCTGAGAAACTTTTTGTGATTGTTAAATAAATCTTCCAGAGTAAATGCAGTTTGGGAGTAAGTAGATGTATTTGATAAAGATATGTCTACACTCAATTCTTTAACCAGCACCTGGTAATAGTAATATTTACATATGAATATTATATTATTCGGAACTTTGTCTGCTGGGACTATGACGAATTTACTCTGGAGATTTGCTAGAACTTCTTGCGAATTGAGGTTTCTCAGTATTTGTTTTGCTTGGGGAAGAGTACTTCTGTCAATATGGCGGATTGTTTCAACGACCTTGCTCTTGGTGAGGTCCAGCCAATCAGCGAGTACTATCCGGACAGGATAGCTTTCAACAGGCGTACATCCAAACTTGCCCTAGTATCAGGAAAACAACCATGGCAATCGATGAACGGTATAGCCTGCTCCCGTTTGAAATGAAAGGCGATATTTCAATTATTTTGACAATGGTGTCACCACACAAGCGTTAAATCTGCTCATGATACGCTGAAGGTGTTCCTGTCACTGAATTAACGAGGAAAGTTCAACATACAAATAAAGAAAACGAAGGTTAGAAAAACTGACAGAAAAGTACAAATCCGGTGATATGGAGTGATGACGTCACTGTTATCGGAACAGCCGTCAACATTCGGTTGGCATATCTGATAGAGTATGTCGCAGCTAAACAGTTATGTGTAGAAAGTTTCAGCTTGTGTATAACCTATACATGCCCTGTCGGCCTTTGATACATATCATTTGATGCTCATCAACTTGCCCAAATCAGGGGTTCAGGTAATTCCTTACAACGTCTACCAATTTTAATTAACCCTTTCTGGCCTGGGCTTTTTGGGACGTATCCTGGCATGGGCGAAATGCTTCCCCCCCCCCTCAATATTTTTCTTACCCCTTGAGCTAGGTGGCTGAAATTTACCACACTATAACCTTGGGACAAACTCTACCAGAAAATGTTTAAAAAAATCAAGATGGCCGTTTCGGTGATCGATTCTTCGAATTTTTTATTTATGCAATTTCTCCGCAAAAAACTGCATGATAAATTAGTAATTATTAATGTGATGTGAAATAAAATAGTTTTTGTCCACTTTTCATGGCGGAAAAGCAGAAATTTTTAAAAATATGACGAAAAAATCACCTTTCTAGTACTCCACGTGGTCGCCATCTTGAATTTACTCATGATTCTCTGCTCAGGGGTCATGCAAATAGGCTCAAATTGACCCCAATATGATAAACGATAAAGTCACGGAGTTTCAGTTCTCCATTTTTTGTCGTTCCGGAGATAGCGCAGAAAGTTTGGTGGGGGACCATGTCGCTCGCCCCCCCCCCCCACCCCGCCCAGGTCAGGTAGGGTTAATAAATTAGCTGTAACCGTGAACGTTAATGCATTTTTATGGCTTATTATTCTCAACGAACTCATAGCAATATTTCATTCTCTTCATTGGCATTCATGGACCCCTCCAAGGGTGATCGCTGATCATATTTATATGAAACAGGGTGTGAATCAATTAGTAATTTTTTTTTATTTTGAGATCATGTTTTAATTAACAATTTTCGGAATGTTAACGTGGAAAGATATTCTGGTAATAAACAGATTCGTATTCAGCCCCTTTGAAATATGCTAAAACAACTTGTTACCAGCTTGTACTAAAAAATGCCTCGGGAACATTTTCTGGAAGCTTTTTCTGAATTTCCACCTGTCTATTACCGATTCAGATAAGCAGTGAGAACTATATGCGTGTTATTCGAGAGATCTGCGTCAGAAATGACATCGCCTCTTGAAAAGGGATCTTTAGAGAGATCAATATTTTCCTCCAATCTAATCAGTTTCAGGGATGAAATCATTCATGTAGCAGATGAAAATCCTTGTTTGGTTTCGTCCATAACGGCGATAGCAGCATTCATATGGCTTGGTTTTCAAAATTCAGAAAAAAAGATTAACGGTTAGTGTAGAGGCCGCCTTTGATATATTTGCGCCTTCATTAGAGTCAGATTAGCTGGACTTGTTGAAGGGAAAGACAACTCGGAATTGTTTTGTGTATATTTTATCTCCTCATGGGTCAAATATGAAACAGAATATATTATAAACGGGTTAAAAACTGAACTGGTAATAGCTGCTGATGAGCCGCCATTAGAGCTGAATGTGTCACATGGCATCATTGTGTGATTACCTGCTTTGAAACTAAGCTGTGCATCATGGCGTGAATTACCTGCTTTGGAGCTAAGCTGGGAAGGCAGCGTGATTGTCAGATAGCTTGGGGCTCGCTGGTGTAAGGTAAAATTGCTGATCTCAAAAGAGATTTTTGTTTCAGAGACGATTACTAGAATTATAGTAAGATGGTACAAATTGTGTACGGCGTATGTCAGGCCGGAATCCGCTCTCTTATGTGCAGATATTGCTGCGAACAAAATCTGCTAATTCCTCCAACGTTAATGTTATAGAAATCTCTTCGGTATGGATAACCCCTACCTGATAGATATATATCCATCTTCATTGAATCTGAAAGGAACAACAGCTAGTTGAATAGAACACCATTAACCAAGGTCCGGGGGATGGGGGCATTACCCCGCCCCCCATCCGCTCCATCCCATCATCTCTTACAAAACTTTTCAGGCTATCTCCGAAACGGCAAAACACTAGGAGATGACATTCCGTAACTACCATCATTTTGGGATGCTTTGTGGCCTATCTGCATACCTCTCCGGGGGATGGGTAAATTCAACATGAAAGTTGCCTTTTCTTCGCTTTTCTTCACTTTTTTCACCAAGAAAAATACTCAAAATTATTTTACTTCACATCATATAATTATTTCCTAATGTATTAGGTTGACATTACGGAGAAAATAGCATAAATAACAAATTTGGAAAATTTGACAGAAAACCGAGCAAAAAAAGTATTTTAGAATATGACTTCACTGCGACGTCATCCGTTGGGCCATCTTGGATTTGTTTTTTGTATTTTGTGGGAGGGCTTTATATCCCAAGGTATATTATGGGAAGTTTCAGCCCCATGGTTCAACGATTTAGAAAAATATTTATGGGGGTGAGTCCAAATTGTCCAGATCCAGTCTGCGGTACATCGTCAAATCGCTCAGGCCAGATAGGCTTAATATCATTACAAACATGAGGCACCAGAGGTGCTACAACTCCTCAGCCACTTAACAGTCTAGACCAAGATGTTTTTTATGGGTGTAGAAGTTTGGATGCATAGCAGAGAGTTATGGCATGCGAAATGCAAACCCAAGCCACAACTCAGACAAATGAATGGATGGATACACTGACACACGGACGGATGGACAGACAATCGGAGCCAGTTCATCTCAGAGAAGTGAAATTCCTCACAGTATCTGTACGTAATTACTCTTAAATGCGTATGGATAATCTACATCTGTATAAGTAGATAATCATTTGATACTCTTGTGCATGGAAAAGAGTTGAATATCACAGCAGTTAATTTTATTTTCAGCATTTGAAGACCCCACAACACTAGATTGATCTAACCAGCAATGGTAAAAAATGTAATTGGGGAAAAATGTATGGAGAATTTATATCAATATAGTTATACCTCGGGTATAAATAACAGATGATCATGTAATAAAAGAAATAACTTATCTGATGAAAGTATTCATAATGAACTTGGTTCAGTTTATTTCTTGAACAAGATATCTAGTACTCATTGAAATCTGAACAATATCTTACAATAATAATAATAATAATAATAATCTTTATTTTTACTCGAAGGGCTCATTTAGCCAAAGGCTACTGATACATGAGGACGAGCATGTGTATATACAAATAGTGGTGCAATTAGAAACAACAAAAATGATGAATTAAAGAGCAAAACAAAATAACAGTAAAGGGAATAAAACTAAACACGTTTAAAATTAACAAAAGTATCTAAGACAAGTGCATAATAAGACAATTTTAAAACTCAATAAAATGTACCCCATCCATTAAGAATTTGTTATAAAAGAAATTAAAACAATTTGACTTAAGGGGGGGGTTTGTACAATATTTTAATTCTTACAAAAATGAAGTTATCTCAAAGATTTTTATATATATTGGATATATCATCAAGAGTATTTGAAAAAACAGCATTTTCACAAAGATATATATATCAGTTTCCATGGTAACGGCAGCCATCTTGGATTTTGGTGCTTAACTTAGGAACGCATTATATGCCCAGGTAAAAGAGCTGACTTCATCAAACTTGCAGGGTATTTCTGTCATGTGTCCCTTTGTGCAAATAAGAAGTTTCAAGCAAAAATACCCGTTGGATAAAAAATTTGAGCTGTTTTACTGATTTAAACTAAAAACGGCATTAAAAAGGCACACGCTTTTTTAGTGTAAATCAGTAAAACGGCTTAAATTTTGTTTCCAATGGTTAGTTTTGCTTGAAACTTCTTATTTGCACAAAGGAACACACCACAGAGATACCCTGCAAGTTTGATGAAGTTTGCTCTTTTACTTTAGCGTATTATGCGTTCCTAATTTAGCGCCAAAATCCAAGATGGCCGCCGTTACCATGGAAACCGATATATATATCTTTGTGCAAATGATGTTTTTTCAAATAATTTTGATCATGTATCCAATATATATAAAAATCTTTGAGATATCCTCATTTTTGGAAGTATCAAAATATTGTACTTACCCTCCCCTTAAAAGATTTCACAGCAGTTGCTTTTTGTAAAGATTGGGGTAAACTATTCCATAACTTAACAGATTGAAAATTAAAACTACGTCTAAACAATTCAGTTTTACATCTGGGTAAAATCATTCTGTATGGTAAACGAGACGCTCGTGTCGATAAATTAGATGTGAACATATTACACAAATGTGACGAGCTTTCCCCATTAAGAGATTTAAACACTAAAACAGCACGATGGTAGTTAACTCTGTACTGGAAAGGTAACCACTTTAACTTTGTAAATAGATCCATGGAAGGGGTGGTGTATGGCTCGTCCAAAATTAATCTAGCTACACATTTCTGCATTCTAATCAGTTTATATATTTGTTGTACTTGGTGATTTTCCCAAACTGCCGAACAATAGTCAAACATGGGGAGAATAAAACTGTTGAAGAAACGTTTGCGTGCATACTCTGGGAGAAAACATTTAATGCGACGTAATAACGCAATCCTTTGACTTATTTTAGAACAAGTTGAGTCCACTTGTTCCTGCCAGTTCAAATTGTTGTCAACAATAACTCCAAGTATCTTTTCGCTGGCAACGTTCTGTAACGTAGTGGCGCCGATTTTTACAGCTAGCTGGTCAGAAGAAAGTCTTGAACGTTTCTGTGCTGTCATAGCGAGCATAGCCTTGGATTTATCACTGTGGAGAATCATTTCATTTTCATCACACCATTTTTCAACGTTCAGGACATCATTGTTCAGCTTAACTTCAATTTCCTCAATTGATTTACCACAGCTGGTTAATGTAGAGTCATCGGCGTACATGTGGACTTCACAGTGATTGGTGTACAAAGGTAAATCATTTATAAATAACAGAAAGAACAGAGGTCCTAAAATGCTACCTTGAGGGACACCACAGTTTATCGGCAGGGAATCCGATGTTACACCTTTAAAACTAACTTTCTGGTATCGGTCACTCAGATATGACGTAAAGAAATTCAGCGTGTTATTGCTACAGCCATAAATATGAAGCTTATGTAATAAAACATCATGGTTCACAAGATCAAAAGCTTTTCGAAAATCTAGTAGCACAATTTCTGTCATCATACCAGTATCCATAGCAGAGTTCACTTTATCAATCAGTTGAACAAGACTAGTTTGACATGAGTGAAATTTACGAAAACCAGACTGGTTTTCAGATAAAAGACAATGAGTTTGTAAAAATTGATAAAAACTCTCGTGAACATGTCTTTCTAAGATCTTAGATAAAACTGGTAAAACAGATATAGGCCTAAAATTATTAAGACAATGTAGACTTCCAGATTTAAAAAGTGGAGCTACTTTGGCAATCTTCCAGGCGTCTGGAAAAACGCCAGAACTTATACACATATTAAAAATCTTGGTAAGTGTTGGAGCTATTATATCAGCTGAAATGTTTAAATACGTCGGCGGCAAGCCATCAAGACCAATCGATTTTTTACAATTCAGTTCTTTAAGTGCATTCGTTACATAATCGACGGTCAACCAGCGAATTTGAAAAGAAGTTCCGGTAGGTAGCTTTCCGTTAACAAACTCTTTCAGTTTATCGTAATTAAGTTCATCGACACGATTTCCGGTCGAATACTGACTAGAAAGGTGGGTAAAATGTTCATTGAATTTCTCTGCGATGAGCTGAGCGTCATCCACTTCTTCACCTTGAATGTCCAGGAGACTTGGATTAGAAGACTGTTTCTTGGGATATAGATCTCGCAGTAGCTTCCAAGTAGCTTACAAACAAGGGCGATAACTCTGGACAGTTTGAAAAGAAAACGAGAGATCCTGAAGGATCTTGGCGCCCACCATTGTCCGATAATTGTAAGCTAATGACAAGAGGATATTTTTGTCCATTGTTATTAAGAACAAACGAGTGATTTGTAATTTTCTTTACAGAATTCCGAATCTGAACGAAAAGATCGAAAAAGGGACACTAGAAAAACCCCAAGATATCATCTTTCTAAGTTTCAGGAGTTTCAAAATTTCTAGAAACTGTACTTATGTCAGTTGTTGTAGTACAAGAGAAATGAGCAAAGTTAGTCTGAAAGTGAATGTACATGTACGAAGGATCCTTCGTCTTCGTTTTGTAGTATTTTCTTTGCACGTGTCATCATTGAGTACTGGAAGCGAAGCCAAATCTCTTTGAACCTTTGTCATGAGCTATGAAACATA
Source organism: Hanleya hanleyi (assembly GCA_036873755.1). Lineage (NCBI taxonomy): Eukaryota > Metazoa > Mollusca > Polyplacophora > Lepidopleurida > Hanleyidae > Hanleya > Hanleya hanleyi. The sequence continues at coordinate 122,252 of JAVTVY010042516.1, forward strand.
CTTAAGATTTTATAATTAGGAACGAATGCTAATCCTGCTATCTCTTTTAAGATACCATGATCGAAAATAGTAAGATGGTACAATACTTAACACTGAAGGACTCTGGTCCGCGCAGTGATGTTGAAACTTCGAAAGTGTCTGAATCCTGATTATCTCCACTGAATCGAAACATGCAGTAGTCTACAGTTGTCGAGTTGTGACGTTGTGTCACAAGAGTGACGTCCTTGCATGTAGCCGACCCGCCGGCAGACAAAACGGTGGGGCAGTTCACTTGCAACTTCCTGGACTAAAGAAAACTGATTTAAAATTTGAAGAAAAACATTTTAATTCCGAATTATATGAACTCCTTGATATGGAAGATGAAGGTATGGATATTCTCTATAGTCAATATATAGAATATGCCCCACCATTTGATCCGCCCATTCTTGTGATGCAACGTCACAACTCGGGAATACCGTATCAATTTGAAACGTAACTTGGATTTTGGAATCGGACCAAAAAAGCTATCTTGCACAACTAGGCCCCATGTGGGACCTGTGTATCAAATTTCAGAAAGATCCATGAAATATTTCCTGAGAATTCACGATAACAATGTTTTAAGGGAAAATACAAGATGGCCACCTGGCGGCCATATAGGATTTTCGAATCCGAGGGGAACCTGTGCACTAAATTCGAGAAAGATCCCTGCAGTACTTCCTGAGAAATCACGACAACAAAGTAGCATGGGAAAATCCAAGATGGCCCCCTGGTGGGCATATTGCAGTTTCGAATCGGACCAGAAAAGGTATCTTGCACAACTAGACGACAAGGGGAACCAAGGTACCAAATTTGACAAAGATCCATGCAGTAGTTCGTGAGAAATTGCAATAACAAAGTTTTATGGGGAAATCCAAGATGGCCGCCTGATGGACATATTGGATTTTGGAATCGGTCCAGAAAAGGTATTTTGCAAAACTGGGCCACAAGGGGAACCTGTCTACCAAATTTGAGAAAGATCCATGCAGCAGTTCCTGAGAAATCGCGTTAACAAGGTTTCATGGGGAAATCCAAGATGGCCGCCTTGTGGTCATATTGGATTTTCAATTCGGACTGAAAAAGGTATCTTGCACAACTAGACCCTAAGCGGAACCTGTGTACCAAATTTGAGAAAGATCCAGGCAGTACTTCCTGAGAAATAACGATAACAAAGTTTCATGGGGAAATCCAAGTTGGCTGCCTGGTGGCCATATTAGATTTTCGAATCGGACCGGAAAAGGTATCTTGCACAACTAGACCCCAGGGGGAACATGTGTACCGAATTGGAGAAAGATCCATAAAGTAGTTCCTGAGAAATCGCGGTAACAAAAATTGTCGCCGGACGACGGACGACGGACTACGGACCACGGACAAAAAGCGATTTGAGCAGCCCACCATGGTGGGCTAAAAACTCTAATTACCTCCCCTATCATACCATCAAATAGTATTAGAGTACATAACAGGTTGCTTAAAGCTGTAAGTAGATGTTTGAAGTTCTAACAGAATGAACAAAAATACTGTTATTGTTGTTGCTACCATGGCTGGATTTTAAGAGTTACAATGCGGCCACGGCACATTTCGAAGCATGCGGCGGATTTTGAGAAACAAAGTTTCATATTTGAATGACCTATCGCTATCTTTCCTGAAGTATGTTTTAGAGGACTTGCTATGCGAGACACCGCTTGTAAACTGCCAGACCACAGTTCATTTTACAACTGAAAATTCAAGTCCGCCATTGATGTATTGACAGCAACCACGAACAAGTGGAGACTACTTTCGGTTCTGACAGATCTCACAGGTTCCTACAATTCAGTGACAAGACAACGTACAAGTTGCCCTTTTCCGATAAAATAGGCATTTATTATCGTTCAAATTCATTCTCTGAAATTTTAGACGACATAAGTCGATTTTCACAGTTTTAATGTCGGACAAATTTTTTTCTCAACAGCGTAGGGATACGACCATTGTGGCAATCTCGTATCGGTAGCCGAAAGTTTTTTTCGCGGGTAATTTACCGTATATCTGACTAGACCCCAAGGGGAACATGTGTATCAAATTTGAGAAAGATACATGCAGTAGTTTCTGAGAAATCGCGATAACAAGGTTTCATGGGGAAATCCAAGATGGCTGCCTGGTGGCCATATTGGATTTTCGAATCGGACCAGAAAAGGTATCTTGCACAACTGGACCCCAAGGGGAACCCGTGTATCAAATTAAACAAAGATCCATGCAGCAATTCCTGAGAAATCGCGATAACAAGGTTTCATGAAGAAATCCAAGATGGAAGCCTGGTGGCCATATTGGTTTTTCGATTCGGACAGAGAAAGGTATTTTGAACAACTAGGCACTAAGATTTGAGAAAGATCCATGCAGTACTTCCTGAGAAATGACGATAACAATGTTTCAAGGGGAAATCCAAGATGGCTGCCTGGTGGCCATGTTAGATTGTCGAATCGGGCCAGAAAAAGGTATCTTGCACAACTAGACCCCAAGGGGAACCTGTGTACCAAATTTGAGAAAGAGCCATAAAGCAGTTCCTGAGAAATCGCGATAACAAGAATTGTTTACGGACAGACGACGGACGCCGGACGACGGACCACGGACCACGGACAAAAAGCGATTTGAACAGCCCACCATCTGATGATGAATTAGGCTAATAACCCTAATTACCTGCCCTGTCATACCATGCGCTAATTTCGTGATGCGACGTTTTCTGTTGCAAAATCTCAACAAAATCACTCATTACCCTCCAGTAAAAGATAGCAATAAGGGATATCAGCTTCAAATAGTATTAGAGTACATAACAGGTTGCTTAAAGCTGTAAGTAGATGTTTGAAGTTCTAACAGAATGAACAGAAATACTGTTGTTGTTATTGCTACCATGGTTGGATTTTAAGAGTTACAATGCGGCCACGGCACATTTCGAAGCATGCGGCGGATTTTGAGAAACAAAGTTTCATATTTGAATGACCTATCGCTATCTTTCCTGAAGTATGTTTTAAAGGGCTTGTTATGCGAGACACCGCTTGTAAACTGCCAGACCACAGTTCATTTTACAACTGAAAATTCAAGTCCGCCATTGATGTATTGACAGTAACCACGAACAAGTGGAGACTACTTTCGGTTTTGACAGATCTCACAGGTTCCTACAATTCGGTGACAAGACAAAGTGCAAGTTGCCCTTTTCCGATAAAATAGGCCTTTATTATCGTTCAAATTCATACTTTGAAATTTTAGACGAAATAAGTCGATTTTCACAGTTTTAATGTCGGACTAATTTTCGACCATTGTGGCAACCTCGTATCGGTGGCCGCAAGTCTTTTATCCCGGGTAATTTACTGTATATCTGACACACTGTTCTCGGTGGATGTTTCGTGGTTCGGACAAAGCGCTTTCTAGCCAAATGCACAAAAATCAGATATCAGGACTTGATACCATGTTGCTGGTTTTAATGTGGATGTTGACTGCCACTGTAATAATTAAGAAGCTCCGAAGGGTATATAGTTCATGCTGAACCTACATTAGATCTAAGTTGTGTTCATACATCCTATATGAATGAGTCACTTGCAATACACTACTGAATATGCAAATAATTATATACTTTAGACCAAACCAATGGCCAGTCCTGCCCTACACCGAATGAACCAATGGCAGACATACAACTTTACTATGAAGCTCTTGATAGGCTACATGACGGTAAGAGTATGTAGATCAGTATAAAAGTAGGGCTAATGTATGCATATTTGAGAGTTCCCTTTTTAGAAGACTGGAAAATGGTAGAAAAATAAAAAAAATTGTAAAAAAATAATTAATGACCGGTTTGACCTGAAAGTCTCAAAGGCACAAGTACAAAATAAAAGGATCATAATCTGTAAATTTCATGAACTTCCTTACAATAGTTATCGCGATACGGCTCGGACAGACGGACTTACACATCCCCAGGGCCACTAAGCCCGTAGGGCTGAGAAGTAAAAATGAAAACGAGCTCCAGTCACGTCGGCCGAGCTTTACGACAAGACAGAAGATCATTCTAGTCCTGCGAGACTCCCTACTACGAGAAGAGGCTCTAGGGGAAATGGTAGCCATCCCCCAAATTTTGGGGGTGAGTAGGCGCGTATGATTCTCCGGCTAGTCACCATTAAATGTTTCCATCAAATGACGGTGATAAGCTGCACAGATTAATCTCCCGGTAATTCTACAAAACCACCCGATGTATATGACATCTACTGAGTGATAACTGTGTGGAAAACCGCGAGAAACTGGGGAACTATTCACAATCAACGAAGCAATACGAGTTGCCTGTCTCCTTGTCAAACGTTCACCTGCCGTTATTGTAATTTCTGGGTTAGGAGTGAATAGATTTTCGGCTAACTTCCTCCTTTGTTGTGATATTTAGTAAGGTTCATCAACTGATTGCAAAGATTTCTTCACTAACCCCATCAACTAATTAACACAGTCGCTATTAATTTTGTTAAAATGCCACTGATAAGAACACGCTCTATCGTCATCAGCATATAAGAAGATCAAGTTGCCTACATTGGTAACGTAACTACACTGTTCAAGTGATTCAGATTTTGAATTGAATGTTGACTTTCAATAAAGACGGGAAAAGTTCACTCTAATGTCTGCTTTCGTCTCATACGTTGTAAAAGAGCATTGCTTATTTTGTAGATGAAAAGCTGAAAACTGCATCTCACAAAGGGTATCTCCGCAAACACTCACGGCCATAGATTCTATAACATACAAGAAAACCTGGGTTTATTCTCTCTAGCTTGAAATATTGCATAAAAAGTGTAGAATAATATTAATCGAGAGCACCAGTCATGAACATCTTTGCAGAACATCAGTATTGCAACCTGATGAGGTTACAAAATAAAAACCACCAAAAACGAGAACATAATATTCGGAAAACAGAAAAAAGAAACTGTATGGCTCAAACAGTACTATAAATGAATAGTAAACAATCAATGCCCTGGGCCTGATCAGAACGCGATCGTCCTACTATTGTGTAAATTAGAAATTAACTCATCATCTATACTACCATGGTATATAATTGTTAATAGAGTGTCGGCCACAATGGTTGGTGCATTGGTAAAACATTTGAAACTTTGACAGAACATTGTAGTTCTGGCGAATCAGACTGAGCGACGGTAGGTGAATCTTACTCTCTTACTTGTTTTCTTGAGCTTTGGTCGATAATCTACTTGCATTGGAAATCGAATAGTGTACCATTTCAGATGAACTATCATTAATCTATGCAAATTTCTGGGAACGCCAATGCATATGAAAGGAGATTTCGTTTGCAAAACACTATCAATCGAAATGTTTTCGAATTTAAAAACGACATATACAATACGTCGAGCTTCATACCACAGTTTGGAGAAGATAATCTCAAGTCGAGAACAACATCATGCTGAAACCACAGACGGGCTGCCAGACAATGTCAACACGGGACCGACACGAGACGTACTTCGACACCGACAATGCTGGGTTAAATTGGTCTGATGTACGAGTCGCCTGTAGTCTCTTCCTCTTTGCACCAGGAGCTGCGTTGTTAGGTTGCCCCGGAGACATCTGAATGAAAAACCATGTTTCTTGCTCAGAGGCAATCTTCCTCAATCCCCTGACTCAAACTCCAGATAACGCATATCCGAACAGCCTGATCGTGTATTTATATCAAAGTGTGTTCACACTTTCTACTAAAGCAATTTGAAGCTGATTTCGAGACAGAATGAGAACGTTTCTTGAATTATGGGTTACAAAATCTTGCATACCGTCCAAGGCAGAAAGCCAACATGCCAACCAGCATTGCATGACTTAGCTGCAGTCCAAAACAGTATTTAGTTGGAAATGATTACCAGCGTCACATTCTCAGAGAAAAATGTTTTCATTCGCAATGACATTCAGAAGAATTTGCACAAATGATAGTTCGTCAGAAACAATACAGTATTCGAATTTCAATAAAGGCAGATTGTTAACCAGAGCCCAAGAAAACAGACGATCCTTCAGCGATTCATGGACCATGGAAAGGAATATTCAAGACTCCACCTGATTCGCCAAAACTACACTGTTCTGTAAAAAATTTCAATGCACCAACCTCTCTCGCGTAGAATGTATATAAGATAGATGTAAATGCACTGGGCCCAGTGGATGTAGCGTTGCCATGATATTATCTTATTCCTCACGGTGATCATTTTACAATTTGGTTCTGTCTTCAAATATCAATAAATATACAAATTTTAGCAAAACCATAGTTGGCATTCTGATGATGAATAAATGTTGATGTTGATAGACTGGAAGAATGGGTGGAGCAATGGTTACTGAATTTTAGAATTTCAAAGTTTATAACGAGGCACCTGTCTGTACCTATGTGAGACGGCTGTTTCAATCTGTATGTGATGCTGCGATTAATAACAAACTTTGTGAGTTCAAAAAACCTGTAGGCTATACTCATCTGAACAGCCAGAAACGTTTTGATCAAACCGATGTAGAATCGGCCATACTCACGAACATTTACTAAAAAAGGAGCCAGTCCCAAGGTGTATTCCATGTCATGAAAATCTCAAGATGAAACATATTCTTTTCGAATGCATAGATTGTAAGATTGTAAGAGATGTTTTTATCGAGCGACTACTTTGGAAGATCTTTTATTCGGGCGAGGGAGGATTGCATCTTGGGTTATTTGAGAGAAATCGGTTTGTTACATGTGCGTATGTTTTAATGCGTTGGATTACTAAGTTATTGGCTTGAGTACTTAGAATTTTGTTTGATCGTCGCTATATAGCAGAAATATTGCTGAATGCGACATTAAACCTTAATTCTCCCTCTCTCTTTCTCTCTCACTATGCTTCAGGACAAGCTCTTGTTAGTGGTTAACTCACATTATTATACCTCAAATCACAATCGCAATCACATGATATTCTGTAATTCCCTATATGGAATGTATAACACACGAACTATTACATGTTTTGCAATAGACCGCCATCTTGACTGGCGAAATCACACGATCTCGAGGCATTAGCGCACGTTCTCGGGGCAATGGTGCACAATCTCATGCCTGGTTGTCTCCTGTCAGCGCACGGCGACACACCGTTGCTAAGGACAGAGTTCGCGCTCCAACATTTGACAACTGAATGAATTTCCGTAACTTGCAAATAAATTTGGTACCGTACTCAACTGTTTTAGCGACCAAAGATGAAGACACACGCAGACCGGACCGGAAACATGCAATGTTATGGCACCGTTACCGCATATTATAGATCTACGGTTCATGTCGATATCACATTATTGCTGTTATCGAACGTGGAGCATAGGTTTGCAAACCCATTTCTTTTGATATCTTTGGTAATTAAGAAACATTCGTTATAATAAAATAGTTATTGCGCGCTATATAGGGTGTGACATCAGGCTTTTCAACTCTCAACGGGCAATGCACATTTTGTACTCGTTGAATATGGTGACAGTCAGTTTGGTTGGTGGAGGAAGCCGGAGTACCCGGACAGAACCTCCGCTCGTCGGCAAGTAACTGACAAACTTCTACACATGGACCTGCTGGGCTCGAACCCGTGCCGGTTCAGCGGTGTGAGGCTAGCGGTCACCTCAGACCACTCGGCCACCGAGGGCCTCCATTGATGAGGAAAGAGCTCGTGCTCCAACAGATGTCATTTGAATGAATTTTGGCAACTTCAGTGATATAGTTTGATATTGTGTGCTCCATATGTATGTTTACACGCCAAACCTTTTGCAAGAATAAATTTGGTACTTTGCAAACTGGTCCGGATTCATATGTTGCGGTACCGGAGATGTCAGATTATTATTATGGTTGTTGTTGTTGTTGTTGTTGTACATTTATATAGCGAAAACATTACCATCACTATATAAACGATCAAGATTCATGAGTCACCTGAAATACAAACTCAATAAAAGAGCTCTATCTATGAGCTCTATCTATCTAACAAGTTTTATTCTAACCTGCATTGGGTGTAGTCAATAATTCTATAACACTTGTGTCAATAACATCGAGCTAACCGTGCATTTATTATACGTTTTAGCACGATTATGTGAAATCAACACGCGTCACCTGCAGGTGTTCATTGGGAGATTCAATTTCACGAGTCGGGCGAGGAAAGGGACGTCTTTTCATACAAGTAAAAAAACGAGTAAAACAAACAAATAAATTACAAGAGAAAATTTCTTTCTCAAGTTTAACTGTTGTTTCTATTGTGAAATCGATTAACAAAGCGACACAAATAGACATATAACCACGTATACAGCCGACTCAGCTGTACGGAGCCGTAAAAGTGGCATGCAAGGAAAAAAAATATCTCATGCCCCGACTTATTATCTCGGGATCCCGAGATAATTATCTCGTGCCCCGACTTATTTTTCTCGGGGCCCGAGATAATTGACCAATGGAATTATAGATTCATTCCGCTATTTTATCGACTGTTGTGTTACGTCGCTGAAGTTATTTCCTTATTCCTTATTCCCGTTTCGATATTCTAAATCGCGCTATGTGAAAGTAGTAACCTTCGTTAGATATATTTCGACAACCATTATGTCTTTCATAACACGAATGGAACCATGATTTCCCCAATAATTTTTCCTCGCTATGAATATAATTGTGAGTAGAATACTGCAAAATGTGTGCCGTTAAGATCATTTCTATAGGGTCGTAGTAAAATCCGTGTACATTCTGCAGTATTTTGATAGCCACTTTAATAGTGTATATTTTTTATCATTTAGAAAGTGATCGTATAACTGTATTTTCGTTATTTTGGGATAACACTATCTTAGAATAGCACAAATTCTAGTGCTGAAAGTTTGGTAAAAAATATATCTATTCAGCTTTGGGAGCTGTGTCATTACGATCATCAGAGGGGTACTGTATGTTCGCTTTCAAGACTACCGGTCTGCTACCTCCTATTTTAGTGGGAGGCCCGTTGGCCGAGTGGTTTAGATCGCCGACATACAGTGCTGGCGATTAGGTGCCTGACTCTGAGGTCGCTGGTTCGAATCCTGCACGGGACTCGACCATACTTTCAGCACTAGAATTTGTGCTATTCTAAGATAGTGTTATCCCAAAATAACGAAAATACTGTTACTTTAATAGTGGTCTAGATATCTTCCTAATAAACTTATATTTTCTTTCTGACCCATTCTTAGTTGTTTAAAGCGGGATCGCCATAGCCTTCGAGCCAGCGCTAAATGGATATTATCTCGATATGGTCGATTTACACCGACTGTATTTGTTGGTCCTATTCGTCCAGAAATCCATTTTGTGCCACGTTAGGATTTGTCAATATATCTTCCTGATAAATTAATCTATCTCCCTGCCCCATTTTTAGGTGTTCAAATTGTGAACGACATACCCTCCAAGCCAGCGCTAAATGGACTGAAGCCCGATGTGGTCAATTCATCCAGAATCTGTTTTGTGTCATTTTTTCTTAAAGTGGCTCCAAGCAGATTTCTGGACGAACTTATAGACATATTCGTTAGGAGGATATCTATACCACTCTAGAAGTGACATAAACAGATTTATGGAGGAGTAGGACCAACAAATACGAAATGGTCACCCTAATTATTTTCCTTACCCCTTGATCTAGGGAGCTGAGACTTACCTCACTATAACCTTGGGTCAAGCTCTACCAGAAAATGTAAAAAATCTATGGGCGCTTTGATGACGACACAGTGGCGTCATCTTCAATGACTGCATTTTTCGGTCAGATTTTTTTAATTTTTTTTTATCTAAGCAATTTCTCTAAAACGAAAACTCCATGCTAATTAGTAAATATTAATGTGATGTGAAATAAAATAGTTTTTAACCACTTTTCATCTCGGAAAAGCAGAAATTTTGAAGGACAATGACCAAAAAAAAACTTTTCTGGTACCTCATGTGGCCGCCATCTTGAATTTACCCTTAATCCTCTCCTCGGGGGGTTATGCAAATGGGCTCAAAATGACCCAAATATGATCAACTATAAAGTCACGGAGTGTCAGCTCTCAATTTTTTGTCGTTCCGAAGACGGCGTAGAAAGTTTGAAAGTCAGGCCTGGTCAGCGGCAAACATTTCGAAGTATTCTACTCACAATTATATTCATAGCGAGGAAAAATTATTGGGGAAATCATGGTTCCATTCGTGTTATGAAAGACATAATGGTTGTCGAAATATATCGATCTTGATGAAGGTTACTACTTCCACATAGCGCGATTTACAATATCGAAACGGAAATAAGGAATAAGGAAATAACTTCAGCGACGTAACACAACAGTCGATAAAATAGCGGAATGACCCTTCAATTCCATTGGTCAATTATCTCGGGCCCCGAGATAAATAAGTCGGGGCCCGAGATAATTATCTCGAGATCCCCAGATAATAAGTCGGGGCACAAGATAATTATCTCGGGATCCCGAGATAATAAGTCGGGGCACGAGATAATTTTTTTTTCTTTGCATGTCACTTTTACAGCTCCGTAGCTGACAGTATCACTCCCCATTTGAGAGACCACATAATCTCGGCCACTGATATTGATACGATGCCACCCAAGACGAGAGCATCGTACCAATATCTGTGGATAAGTTTTTTCAACAAAGGGGAGAAAGATTGCCAAAATTTACGATATTATTTCAACCTTTCATTAAAATCTTTGTGAGTTGGTAATCAATTTGAGTAGTGCAATAGAATAGAAATAATGTTTTCATAGGCGTGCTCAATGGCTATTTTACACACAGTTAGGGAAGTCTATGAATTTTAGGGTGCGGGCTTCGCCCTTGCCCTAAAATATAGACTTTCCCAAACTGACTGTGCGTAAAATAACCGTTGAGCACGCCTATGAAAACACCATTTCTTAATTATCGAATAAATCTCTCCCTATTCGGAAAATGACTGCATGGAAACCCTTTGCAAAAAGACAACAAAATGTAAAGCTTCGCATCTTGTATAAATTAGATCGTGGATAATCGCCGGAATATGTCCGAAATCTCTTACCATCTAAAGGCCTCTAAATTCATCAGACAATTCTCTCGTTAAATCCAGAACCAATTTGCTCAAAAATTGTTTCCTCCCTTTCGCTCTGGATTCATGGGATCGTCAGAGCCAGTACAGTAAAGATAACTGACCAAATAAATTTTAAAAGATCCATGTTTGACTGAAAACTCACCATCGTCTGTTTCAATCGGAAGTAGATGTTTGCAAGTATTGCACACGCAACTGAGACAAATTCATTCGGCTTAAGTCGATAACTTTATAGTTAATAACGATCTCAGTAGGCTAATAAGGGAAACCAACAGATATGTATAACCGTTCAAGATATCAGTGACACAAACTGATTTTGAAAGCATAAAATATAGACTATTCTTGTCTTACAGTGTTAAATTAAATAAATCGCGAATTCCTGTATTTATATTAGTGATCTCTTAACATAAAGTAGGATGTATAATTTGATGGTAGATTTGAATATCTACCCAGTCTCATGATAGTCTCAAACAAGCATGCAGAATGAGTCTGAAACTGACTAAACTATATGGGATCCAATGCGTTTTGTTTCAAGTTTTGGGCAAGTCAAATGGGATTTTCTTCTGAATTTCGTTTTTGAAAATGAATCAGTAGATAGAAATAACGACCTTGTTTGTTCGAGGTAGGCACCTAGCACGTGTTGATTTATTCATTCCAGTATAACATTGCTATTTTTGCATACTTATTATTTTCTCATAATATATACATGTATGTACCACGTCGCTAGTGCTCTCTATATGTATAGAGATGGTTAAAATCTAACTTGTGACCTGATGGTTTTATCATTTTGAAGGTTATAAAAAATGTTCAAAGTAAAATGCATGCAAAAGCCGAAACACGGCTGTGCAATGAATACCTGTTTACATCCGCGATCTAAGATGAGAACGTAGCTATTGGTCGTAATCATGTGATGTTGAAGACATACCGGTCTCGTCATCCGTGACAAAGTGAACAGATTCGGAAACTTGTGTGACTTCCTCTCTAAAGAAATGGAATCAGTAATCACGTATCAAACTTTTGATCCTGGTTGTTGTGATAAAATTTCCATGGTGATACGTGGCCCGCGTCCAAACATTTACAGATAGAGCGTAGACTGCATCATCTTCTCTTCTCACCAAGCAGATTAAGAAAATAATTTCCGGTATCGGTAGACTGGAGATCAGTTTAATCCTCCGATCACTCACTGGAGACTTTTATTCGTTGTGTTTGATATTTGTTTGGCGGTCGCATAAATGTAAGCTGATGACGACATCGATTTTTTTTTTCTGGAGTCAGAGTTGTGCGGACTGAAAAGGTAAGAGAGATTAAAATGATTGGATACATAAGCCGATACTTCCCCTCTATTGTACATATACCTACATTAGCACAATCGGAACGGACTCGCATGATATAGTTCCCAAGAGAGCACAGTGATTCCTATTGACAATGAATCAGTTCCCGAATTCTTCTGAGAATCTTTCCTCATCAGCAAATATTTCCATGCTGTATGGCAACGAGACAAGCAGGAAGACTATTTTCACAACTTTAGCCGTTGCGTCGTACGTCTTGATGATGATCGGCATTCCCGGAAACTTACTGGTAATTGTCTCCATATCGTTCACGAAGTATTTGCGAACAATACCCAATTTTCTCGTGTTAAACCTGAGCTGTTGTGATTTTCTTTTCCTATCCATAGTAGTTCCATCTCACGCGTTCACGTACCTTCATGGTACCTGGGACCACCACAATTACACGGCCTTCTGTTGGACTGTCGCCCTATTCAGTAACACTCTCCTCGGCTCATCGATCCTAAGTACAGATGCTATTGCAATCAACAGGTACGTCGCAATTGTATTATCGCAGAATTTCCGCAGCATTACAAAAACTCGAACACTCATTGTAACTTTGATAGCGGTATATTTCATTCCGCTTTTATTGGTGAGTCCAATTTTAACCGGCATCTATGGATCGTTTGGCTTTGACCGCCAAGAGAGACAATGCGGCAGGGTTGGTGGGAAAATTTTGCTGACCGTATACGTAGTCATTTTGATAGTTCTGCCCCTGATCTTCATGACCTTCTGTTACATTCATATATTTATATATGTGATGAGCAGTCGACAACGGGTGGGAAACAACGACAGCTCCGAGAACACAGTCACTACCAGATACATGGTGCGAAGCGATCACAGGCTTACTCGCATGCTGGCCCTTGTGTTCGTAGTATATGTTGTCACGACGCTGCCTTCTCTACTGGTCAATACTGTACGCTCGTCCGGAATCCACATGCCGTGGTGGTCAAACTTGGTCATGTTCTTCGTTGTTTGGACGTCATCAGCAATTAACCCAGTGATTTACGGTTTGGTTAACAAAAGTTACCGTCAGGCATACAAGATGGTGCTCAGAAAATGTTTTTTCTGTCGCAAGAGAGTTGGTCCTGATAATGTCATTGAACTAGCTCGAAACTGAACCATCCTGTGTAATCTGTGTCACCAGATAGGAATATCACAACTTGCTACCGAAGGTCAAATCTGTCAAAAAAATCTCTTCCGTTTGGCCTTTTTGTGTATATTTGCCGACGTCGAATGAAGGATCTCTTTCATAATATTCACAGTTTACCCCAAAAATGTGGAGGATACACTCCATTCTGACAGGATGTTTGACGCTTGTATTGTTTTCGTGTTCCCTTCGAAAAGGGCATGCCTCTTCTAATCGTACATGAACGCCTGTGGTCTGAGAAAGAGTCTGTAATCATTAATAATTATTTATTACATTATATCAGGTGACTAAAATGGATCGTTTGACATTACCCAAAAATATCCTGATTAAAGAATTTTCCCGGCAAACAGAAAAAAGTTATTCGCAAGGAATACAAGTAAAATAAAAGTTATTCGCAAGGAAAGCTCGCTTACTCACTTGCTCCATGTCTCGAATTTGTTTCATGAATTTACCTTGTTGCTCAAATATCTGATGATCTTTTTGAATGGAGCACCGGCATTTACTTTGGTGCAAAATGCATTCGATCATAGAATACACGTTTCCAGTCTTTTGATCATACATGTGATGTTAGGATCTGAGCAATAATGCCCACTGCCGGGGAGACTATTGCTTTCTCATGTTCACAAAGGAAGAAAGATGAATGAAGATCACGAGGACTACTATTATTTCACTATCATATAACCTTCTGGTCTGAAAGCAGGTTGAATATATGTTTGACGTATAAGAGAAATTCTGCTTTTCTTTTCGCCTTCTAATCCGAGAACCAGTTTAATGGCTGTTTTCAGTGGCTGAGAAGAGACAAACGCCATGCACTGTTACTAAATATAGACGGAGTCAATATCATTTGTATGGACAATTATAGCATTACTGAAGTCCTGAAGAAACCTAAATTAAGAACATACGTTGAATTTAAGTCCGAATATAAAACAGAAAAGTATCTCTTGTTTAATCTGACATAATTTGAAAGGTCACTGTGCGCCCAGCTACGCTGTGGTGTCTTGCCCCTGAGAGTGGAAGTGGATAGATACAGAGGAGAGAGTCTAGATAAAAGGATATGTGAAGTTTGTGATAGTGGACAGGTGGAAGACGAGAAACACTTTATATTTGTTTGTAAATTGTATGAAATTGAAAGGCGAGAATTGGTAAGGGGAGTTAACTGGGATGTAAATATTACCTGTGGTGACAAGATGGCTTTTCTCTTTGAACATTATACCAGAAAAATGTGTCATTTCATAAAGTCAGCGTATTGTTAAAGGCGTGAAAAATTATTTTCACCTTGAACCACGTGGCATTCGGAAATATTTTAATGATTGTAGTGGTTGATAAGCCCAGTTAGGGCTGGGTAAATATTATAACCTTGAATTCTTATGTAATTTTGGACCATGTACCTCCCACTATAAAGAATAAAACTATACTATACTATACTATAGCGAGAACCACGTGTAGGCGGATGGTCCAATAGGGAAAGAGTATCACCTGCAATCATATATATGGCACGAAGTGTGAATCGTATGTAACACATAAGTGACTGATGCTAGGGAAAATTTCATATGTCACATTAGCGAGTTTTGAGTGACCCGTAGGCCTACACAGCAAAATTTAGCTGATGCGAACCAAATTCAGTAGCTCAAATCAAATCGCAATGCGCCTTGTGTGTGAAGTATATGATTCACATATAAAGCGAGAACATCTTGTTAATTATAAGTTCCAAACGTGTGGATGATATGCTTCACACATAAGACATAAGTGTGATTTCCGGTAATAATCATATGTGGTGATTTGAAATATAAATGATTCCTCAATATTCTCAATATCACAAGTCACAGATGCCAAAATTACTTGCAGTAGTTATTTAATTGTCTGTGTATGGATCACATAAGACCTACAAATGTGAGTGATGCTGAAGCAATATCCATGAGCCACATATGTGAACTGCATATGATTAACACATAGTACAATCTTGCATGTGTATTAAATTCTGATAAAGAATTGTTGGAAGATCTCGAACATGAATATGGATACAGAATGCACATTATAGCATTTATGGACGCCAGAATCATGCATTACTATAATTCAAATAGTTAAGTATGTGTGTTATCAATATTCTCGCAATAGATTCATGCTCAAACATATATTCAGATATGTGTATATTTCTTTTCTGTGCATTACTGGTTTCTTTAACTGGAGACGTAACTACCGGGAGAGGCGTTCACCGATTCCTGTTTCCATCGTGAAATAAATATACTGTTTAAATCAAATGCAGTTTTACTGTATAATATTCGGCTATATAATTTCCTAATAACTTAAATGTGTTCTCTGAGTACTTAACATGACTATAGTTGTTAGAACTAGGCTAGTTATCATGACTTCTGTACTTGTTCATGAAACAGGACATATTTGCTTGCGTATTACGATGACCACATCATCGACTATATACTGCGCCGTCGTATATACTGACGTGATCCAGGGTAATGAACTAGAGTCCGTCCGTCAACATGTCCCTGTTCGCTGAATATCTGCAGATCTATGAAGTCAGGCCGGATCAAACTTTGGTGAGAGCTTCCTGAATGTTGACTGATGAAATGATTAGATTTTCAGATGGCTATGATGATTTCATGGTTTTTTTATTTTTTTTTATTATTATTTATTGATGGCTTCGCTTTTGCAGTGTTATCTATGCCCATCGGGAACCCTTGGTTGCATGTTTAAATTGTGAATTTTAAAGGTTTCCTGATACAAGAAAGCCTGGTCCATTCAAGATTCTCATTGAATGAAGGACAACATTTTTCTTTAATTTTGCTATTAAATCATTCTATTCTACATCATATGATTTATCCTAAAACTTTTGCATGAACCATATTTGTGTCCACACATTTAACTGGTACAACATAATGCTTCAATTTTTGTCACCAAACATGTTACTGTACCTTGGAAATTATTTAAAACGAGTGATTAGGAGAGCCCATTTTTAGCCTGACTCTGGGCAATTTTGAACCAGTTTGCATATACGTGGAGCTTATGCCTCCCCCCCCCCCCAAATAATGATAAGGGTGAACCTGCGTCAATCAGTGTGTTTACTTGTTATCACACTTGTACAATGCATAAATTGCCACTGATAAAGCTACACTTTCTTGCAATGCTGTAATCCCAGCACACCACTCGCGTGAAACCGAAGTCTGTTATATACGGTATCCAGGGATTTTTTGCATGTTCCGACCCCAAACTCCCAGTTCCTTTTCGTAATTCATTATTGAGGGTTCAATTTTTTAAGTGAATTTCGGCGCAGAGAGCCTGTGATCAATCACAAAACAGAGGTTTATTAACATGAAATTCAATACCCAGCTATGCAATCGGATCAATATTGAGGCTCCCAGAAGCTTTTTCTAAGAGTATTTCATTCAGAAATCCTTTCAAATTGAACAACAACAACACTTTCGTTTTTTGTTTCATTTGAGTTTTGGGCGCCCATAAGTTTTCCGAAACTAAATTGGCTCTAGATGCAGCCCTGATCTTACTTGACTAAATAAAAACAGGCTGAGGGGTCCACGCACCTTTTAGGTGCTTGTCTGCAATTCATGTTGATTATATCAAAGAACATGGATTTAAACGCCCTCCAAGCATCTTCAGTTTCATCAAATGCTCCAAGCACACGCTATGATCACACACAGAGATCAGGCTTGAAAATTGAAATTTTCCATACCTATATATTGAATGCTCGTGTGATTACATCACGTGTTTAATTGCCCTCGGATCTTACGAACTGTGTAAAGAGCGATCAGATATTTCGACATTAACAACACCAGACTGCAGAATATTCTCGGAATGATCGCTTAAAACATCCCCTGTACGACTCTCTTTAGTTATGCGAGTACAGATTTTAACAAGGTGTGCCAGCTGATGATCTGTTGACAACTTCATCAGTGTTTTATAATATTTGTAGTCATGGTTATTCAGATGAATATTTATATCACCAAGGATGAGAACTTCATTGTTGTCTAACATCAGTTTTCTAGCGGAATCTTTGAAGTTATTAAAAATTGTCTATTTGCTGTCTGAAGGGCGATAAAAACACATGATATAGAATTGTTTAGAATGTTTTTGTTTCATTTCTCTCAAAAAGCTTCTATGTTTGGACTTAATTATCACGTCTATTTATATCAGCCAGTTTGTTGTCCACATACAAGGCCACATCCCCACCGTTGCGACCATTTCGTCTAAGTAGGCTAATTCCATATATCTGGATTTCATCGTCGTTATAGCTCTCATTGATCTGGGTCACACCAAGAATATCGAAAAGTTTCTCACGTAAAATTACTCTACCTGATCAAGTTTACCTCTTGTTTATACTGAGGTGAGCGATTATTAGAGCTTGCGACAAAACAGGTATTTGAAATGAAACGATATTTGAATTTAAATCACAGATTTCATCTAACCACGTCGTCTCTGGAAAGCTCTTCATTTCGTTGTCCGTAAATAACTCGTCGTCGAAATGGAAGACATGCAAATATTTTATAACTATTTCCTTTCAATGATCCAAGTCTGCCTGTGCGTGTATATTTAGATCAGCACATGGGTATTCTTGTTGTTACGATGTTTATCCCGTGATGAGGCGTTTATGTAAGACGTGGGTTTCCTGGGTACTGAACATCTCTCGGTCAAGGGGAATGGGCAAGTGTGTACACGTTATTAGAATCTAATTATTATATAATTCTGAATAACATGTGCCGACGATGAGTGATCCACTTATAATAAATAAAACAATTGATAGACAAGTTTGATCAGAATACAAGCGTCTAGTCCGTCATTCAATATTCAGCCGTCGTTCATTAAAGAATTTCCGCGTCCATAATCCAAAGACCTAATTCATATAATAACATTAGCACCAAAGTAAAAGAATAAATCATATACATAACAATAGGCCAATTTCCTGCAAGACTGAAGCGGTCAACAGTTTTCAATGATGCCAGCAAGACATCATGATGTTCCAAAAATATCAAATCCGTATCGTTGATCAATATTCCTAATCCATATGATATACATTGTAAAGTCGTTATCTAGAGTATGATGTAACTCAGTCACGCAACGATGTATCTGTCACGCTATTTGAGAGAAAGAATAACGTTTCACAGTAGGAAGGCCGAGTATGTGAGACCTGTTAGCTAGCAAAGCTACGACATCCGAGAAGCTTAATGCCCAGATTCCTAGGTATTAATTTATTTGCGGATGAACCATGGAATTACAAGAGGCTTTCAACGGTAAGCAGAACTACAGCGACAAAGCTCAGGGTGTTTACATTTACTTCATCAGACGCCCTCGATGCTCATCCATTAACATTGGATGAGTTGTTTATTATAGCAGATCGGGCATTACAGCTGCCGAGCAAGCGTATCTAATTCCTCTTAAGCCAGTGCCAAGGATCGTTCGGTTACTTCTATATTTCCGCGATGATAGCAGCAATAACAGCGGGGCTGAGATATCAAGGCTGCGTCTTAAAATCTACCGTTTGTATTCTGAATGTGACGTCTCGAGGGAGGCTTTCCTGTTGACTCTAGTAGGGCAGGCGTTGTCAACATTTCACACCTCTTATCACATATCTCGCAACATTAAAAGGGTGGTAGAAAACGGTCCCGACGTACTGACAAGAAGTCATATGATCACACACACAAATATACTAACTGCATATTTCTGAAAACATCAAAAGAACCCAAAATGAGCCTTGTGATGATTTGTATCCCAGTCACGCTTTTATTGTGGTTGTTCACGTGGACATCTTGAATAACACCCAACACCGCCCCTGGCACCGGCTTGAGCGGTAATAGATACACGTATTTTAGAGCGATGATGTGAAGCCCTAACAAGTCATCTGTTGAAAAATCACCTTTGACTGCTATTGTGGGTTATCCCATTTTTCAAATCAGATATATACATGTTACAAGCGTCTAGTTCGTCATTCAGTATTCAGCCGTCGTCCGTTAAAGAATTCCCGCATCCATATTCTAGAGACATATATCATATAACAGCATTAGCATCAAGAAAAAAAACAAAGTATACAGAAACATAGGCTAGTTTCTGGTCACGTGGACATCTTGAATAACACCCAACACCGCCCCTAGCACCGGCTTGAGCGGTAATAGATACACGTATTTTAGAGCGATGATGTGAAGCCCTAACAAGTCATCTGTTGAAAAATCACCTTTGACTGCTATTGTGGGTTATCCCATGTGAGTTTAAGCGGTGTGCAGACCCGCTTAAATCTGCACTTGGACCGAGTGCAACCCTCCCCATTAAAATGATATCAAACTTTGTTTTTGTTGAAGCAAGGTTGTTCTTCTTATGAGAAGATCCAATGGCCAAAGAATTTCCGCGTCCATAATCCAAAGATCTAATTCAAATAATAACATTAGCACCAAATTAAAAGTATAAATCATATACATAAAAATAGGCCAATTTCCTGCAAGACAGAAGCGGTCAACAGTTTCCAATGATGCCAGCAAGACATCATGATGTTCCAAAAATATCAAATCCGTATCGCTGATCAATATTCCTAATCCATATGATATACGTTGTGAAGTCGTTATCTAGAGTATGATGTATCTCAGTCACGCTGCGATGTATCTGTCACGCTATTTGAGAGAAAGAATAACGTTTCACAGTAGGAAGGCCGAGTATGTGAGACCTGTTAGCTAGCAAAGAAACGACATCCGAAAAGCTTAATGTCCAGACTCCTGGGGATTAATTTATTTGCGGATGAAACATGGAATTAAAAAAGGTTTTCAACGGTACGGCAACCACTTCTCATAAGGAAAACTACAGCGACAAAGCTCTGGGTGTTTACATTTACTTCAGGGGTATGTCCCCACCCCAGGGGATCTGGGCCGACCTTCATATATTCTATATCTATAGGTTAGCCAGGTGTTTGAACGGACATGAATATCCCTACCACGTGACGTAGATCAGAACCAACCTCGCAGGAACACATAAAGGAGCCGCAGTGAGTAAATAAAATAGGGAGATTGCGTGCCCTTTCTATACTACTCAGCGGGCACTTCTCATCGCACATGCGCAGTCGACCCATTCTACTGCAGGGTGCAAGCCTGACCTATGCGACCCGCTGTGCCCTTTCTATACTACTCATCACGCATGCGCAGTCGACCCATTCTACTGTAGGGTGACCAAGGGATCTCATGAAGTAGGAGGAGTCGGACACGCCACGGATTAAGAAGCGAAACCCACATGTCTCTTGCCTCCCTGGCCTGCTTCTTTAATAGTATGAGTAAAGCGGAGAAGGAGGAGGAGGAGGAGGAGGAGGAGTAGGACACGCCACGGATTATACTAGGGAGATGGCTACCCTGATGCAATCGAATGCAGCACCCGAATAGTTCGACATAGAGCATAATGTATGTTGCAGAGACAATATTTTTCCATGTAATCCCGTTTTCATTATTTTGATTCCTTTTGGTTCTATTTAGCTGCTTTATTGTCATGTTCTACTTCCGACCAGGGAAAACATTCTTGTGTATTTAATATCACTGATACAAAACAAGAAGATGATAGAGCATTTGATCGTTTTCCTTTGATATTAAAGACTAAACTGGCACGTGACATATTGATCAAATACGAAATCTTATATGGCTTACACACCATTGAAGTGAAGTCATTAGTCGCGCATGGAAACATTGTTCTGGGGCGATTGCAAGCAGGGCCATTTTAATCGAAAGACATAAATAATAAACGATATCTTTTCGAAGGACAAAACACGTCTAGGAACTCAATTACGGAGGAGAAGATAACTTGTAGTTCTGGAAATGATCTGTTCAATAGCTTAGCGTATGACATTGTGAATGAAGGATGCACTGAGCAAGACCATGACTTGATTCGGCTGAAATCCTTCTCTATACAGAGGAAAAGTGAATAGCTCGTTCAGGACTATCAGATACAGTACACGACATTACCCACCAGTATATTTACATCATCATTATAGGAAGGGACTCGTGGGCTATAATTCTCTGTGTGAAAAAGCGATATATTTATGGATCACTCAAATTGAAGTCTTAATAATGAGTCAATTTCTGGATTCCACCGAGGATCTTTCATCGTCTTCAAATATTTCGACGCTTTACAGTAACGACACGGACAGGAACGGTGTTTTCACAACTTTAGCCGCTGCGTCGTTTGCGTTAATGCTGATCGGAATACCCGGGAACTTACTGGTAATAGTCTCCATATCTTTTTCGAAATATTTGCGGACAACGCCCAATTTTCTCGTGTTGAACCTCAGCTGTTGTGATTTTCTTTTCCTCTCTTTTGTGGTTCCATCACACGCTTACACCTACCTGCACGGCACCTGGGACTACAAGAGTTACGGAGCATTCTGTTGGACGGTCGCCTTATTCAGTAACACTTTAATCTCGTCGTCAGTTCTGGGTACAGGTGCCATTGCAATCAACAGGTACGTCGCAATTGTATTATCGCATAAGTACCGCAATATCACAAAAACTCGTGCTCTCATAGTAACATTTATAGCGGTATACGCTATTCCGCTCCTGTTGATGAGTCCGATTTTGACAGGAACCTATGGATCTTTCGGATTTGACCGACGAGAGAGACAATGTGGCAGGGTAGGTGGGGAAGTTTTGCTGACCGTTTTCATATTCGTGATATTAATTCTGCCCCTGATTCTCATGACCTTCTGCTACATCCATATATTAATACATGTGGTGAGTAGTCGACAACGGGTGGGAAACAACGACACCTCCAACAACACTGGAACCACTGGATACAACGTGCGAGCCGAGCACAGGCTTTCTCGCATGCTGACCCTTGTGTATGTGGTATATGTTGTCACGACGCTGCCATCCCTACTGGTCAACATTGTGCGCTCGGCCGGAGTGCACATGCCCTGGTGGTCTGACATGGTTGATTTCTTCGTCCTTTGGACTTCGTCGGCTATTAATCCAGTCGTCTACGGCCTGGTGAATAAGAAGTACCGTCAGGCATACAAGATGGTGCTCAGAAAGTGTTTGTTCTGTCGGAGGAGCGTTGATCCAGGTAGTGTGATGGAAACATCCTGAATCTGAATCTATCTTTGAAATTGGATTTTTCAAGGATATCTGAGGTTACTGTCTTGATTGAAATATGATCAAAACTAGTGCCATGGAGGTTATGTTCCTCACATATGAAGGAATCTAAATGGATTTGTTTACTAAGTTACAATGATGATTTCGTATAAAAAAAAATAGCGGGTTGGACGGAAATTGCAAACCTCACAATGGTTGGGACTATTAAGAAAATTGCGACGAGGACAATATGCACATTCACTCTTTGCCAATTTATTATCACTTAAGCAAAATACTGTTGGTGTTTTAAGATTTGCAAGGGCCCAATCCCGCTGCGAGGGAGTTGGCTAGTTTCAGTGGGCAATCGCCTGTGAGATTCTGCTGTTTTGGAACTTCACTACGGTGGTGTAAATCTCGCAACCCACGTATAGCGATTGTTACTTATTCCAATAATGTTCTTGTACGATTCTACTTACAAGGGCGAGGAGTATTCATTTCTGCTGTATTCCACGGATAAATCAGCTTGACGAACGCTCCATCCGAATCCTAAATAATTTACTTTGACGACAATGTCAACGAAATTGCAACTGGCCGATTTCCTAATTAGATTTAGACGTTCATTTCAAGAGCTGCAAGGTGATTAACTTTTTGACAAATATTATCCGTCAAAATTGCAAGCTGTGCGCGCCTCTACACACAAGGTCCTGATTTTGCTGTGTTCTCTGCTTGCTAAAAGCAGTGCTTAGGCCCCGCTAATAATCCCCGGCGAAGCATGTTATCGAGTAGTGAATCGAAATAAAATTCACAGCTGAATAGAACAAATACCATTCTACCGGCTTTTCATTAATCGTTGCAACGAGGGCAGAGAAAAGTCCTGAAGCCCGTGATCCGCTGTTTACATCGCCAGCGAGAGAACGGGGCGAACTTTGTTGTAATTATCTCAATACGTCACGAACACGTCATATTAAGACGTATCAATGAAAAATCAAGAAATTAGAACAGGAAACAATTATAGAAACAATGAGAACAACTATGGTGCATATGGTTGGACAAAATACAGTTGTTGCACCAGGCGCGATTCAACGAATCCTGGTTGCCGTGGGTTGCCCATTTCCAGTCATTTTGGAGGTTGATTCCGAGGTGACGATGAGATTCCGATATTTCGAAATAATGTCATTGAAATAAATGTTTAGAAACTGGGGACTAACCTATTTTTAATAACAGTAAACAGTCTTTTCGAGATTGAATTGCAACAACCATTTTCGGAACCATTCTATCAGTTTAATGAGGTCAATATTCAGTACGAATTCTATTTTGTTAATATCAAGAGATGTGACGATAGGAGAGAAGTCATCGGTAAATAATCATACGATACTGATCATATTATCTGCTATGTATTTGATGTATACTATAATAATTGTCCTAGAACAGTCATGTGACACACGTGATTTGACATTTCCTAGATTAGAGCATTTGTTATTGATATTAACGTGTTATGTCCAGTTTGTTAAATAACTAGCAAATCATGGGAGTCGGGCACCCTCTACACCAAAAGAATTCCTTCATACCAAACGCGATCAGATGGTTTAGATAATTAACAGAACAGGATACAAGCGTATTTCCTTGTCTTCTATTGATTACAATCATTTTGATATAGTAGGTTAAGCTGATATGTACAAGAGTGGCCTGGTAGAGCCAGCTTGAAGGCGATAGAATATGTCATTATCATGAAGATGATTATAAACGAATTTAGATATTATTCTTGTCATATTGTTGCGATTGTTTCTATTTGTATCCGTATATCTTCACAGTTCGGTTCTTCTATGTCATTTCTTCGCTTACGTTTAATTCGGTTGGATCTAGGAACAACAAATCCTCCGTACGGTGATCTAATATTTGGATCGCGATTATTGCTGGTTTGCGGTGGTTTGCTAAAACCCTTTAGCTGAAGCTTTTCGTCATGAGTCGCGAAATCAAGGTTAGTTTTAGTGAAACATTGTATGTCAAACTCTTAAAGCCTGTCTTCTATATACTCGAGCAAAATATATTGGAAATTGCCAGTATTGAACAACATTAAACATGTATTTCCATGTGGCGTCTAATACTCCTGTCATATATGTATCGTATATTTAAACCACTTCTACTCATAAGACTTGTATTCTCGGCGTGTTTGAGTACATGTTAGTATCGGCCTATTTTATCCCGTCCTTGAATTCACCGTGAAAGGTGTATCACACACAGTTTACAGCTTTTACAACTCGGGCTGATCATTTTATGCAGAATTAATCACATTCTTGCTCTTTCGTTAAGTTTTCAGATACAGTTGTTGTATGAAATGGATGTTCGGACATAGTTATGCCAGTGCAATTCCCTGTCAGGGATAGGCGTGTATAGTTGAGGTGATTTGTGCTAATGTAAATCATTCGGAAAAGAAATCCAGAGAATTCGACTTTTCACGTCAGTATATTATAATATGTGGTGGTTTCCGATAATTAAATATACAGAATTTGCAGAAAAAAATAAATATTTTTAAGAAAATAAAAGCCTTTTTTATATGCTTCGATAACGGAACAGAAACTGCCACTGTCAAGTCTTTATTAGATATGCGAATCTGTGGATGCAAGTTATATCAATCAATCAATCAATCAAAATTTATTTATTGTCGGTTTTCGAATGTTACAAAAAACACGAGCCTCAATGGCTACTTTTCACCGACGAACAACATAAGAAATATTAAAGAAGGGACACGTATGTATACATAAATAATTAAAAAGACAATCACATTCTAAGAATATTATCGACACATACAAACGAGACAGTGGGACCTGCATATGGCGTATACATATCACTGTCACATCACATATCACATATTTAATCCTGTGTTAAATGTGACGATTTTAATCAACGTCACAAAACATTGTTACAGATACTTATAAAACCTCTTTGCCGAGTTGCGTTCACAAGAAAAGGTAGCTGTTCGAAGTGGTCTAGCGGAACAGTTTGATGCTTAAGGTCACATACCGTACAGACATGTATCCACATCGTATTTTTCGACTCTCTATACTACAATCCTTCATCAAGACCGTCTGTGTTCAAGAAAACTGATCGCAGATATATAAATGTCAGAAGCCATTATGCATTCTTTAGCTCTACTACATACAAGGGATATCATTCATGGGATGTTTTATTTGTTTATAGAGTGGTTTGAATTTCTCATTAAAAATATCTATGTGAAATTTGGCAACACAATATAGGTATTTCAAAGTGTACTAATTGTGCACCCTTGTTGGCTGACCTATATCTGTTCTATTATGAATATGACTCGTTGACGTGTTGTGTTTACAAGAAAAGTTAACGAACGGGACGGACGGACGACGCCATATCATAATACGTCCCATCGTAATTGACTGGCGTATAGACATTGGGTTGTGCTGGAACAATGGCAAGGCTTATGTAAAGATTCAGCAAGCAGTACAAGTTTGTCGACCACTCTCACACCAAAATTGAACTGCACACTTAAAATGCTCAAGCAACCCACAACCCCATTCCGGGTGTTTGTACTACCGACAATATTGCGGGGGGAATTCTTGCTGAAATTTAAAGGAAAGTCGGAGGCTGAATGCATTTGTTTACCCAAAACATGTTAACGTTATGAAGAAAAACTGACACATAGGGCCTACAATAAAGAAGCGTGGACAACAGAGAAATCCCGACTTTGTATATTACATTTCATCGTCGCGACCACACTGAAAGCCGGTCACTAATATTATAATACTGGAAGCCATTAGGCTTGAGGTCTAATACATATTGAGGATAGCATTCATTCCCTATTCATAGATTTGCTTCAATTTCTCATTGGCAATATGTGAAATTTGATAACTAAATATATTACCGACAATTGTTCACTGGGTTTGACATAACTAAATCCGCTCTCTTGCGAATACATACGTCTTCAAGCAGATATTGCTAAGATCATTTTCAAAGCATTTTTTCATTCGCCAAACGTTAATTATATAGAAATCTCCTCGCTTCGGATAATCCCTATCCGAGTGAATCTGAAGGAAACCAAAGATATCTTTAGGAACATCTTTAGAAGTATAAAAACGGGTTCCAGTCTGGTCGACCGGGCTCACGACAAGACAAAAGACTATACTTTTGAACATCGGGAAAAACGGTCTTAAACGTGTGTGTGGTTGTAAGATATTCATTACACAGATCGTTTTCTCCATTATAACAGGATTGATTTATTATAAAGTAAAGATCTGGAAAAGTAAGTCCTAAACTAATTTGATATAGTATCTGAAAATATGAGCTTTTATAATGTATACATAAGAAATATGTATGCCAGTCTCTATTTGCATGAGAAAAACACAAAACCGGTAATCCTGTTACACACTGATCGGAACGATCCATGGTTTTCAACGTTTTTGAACTGCTCGAGACTGGATTTCTCACGTGTCCACTCTTTAATACTTCAGCTTCATTTAGTTCCGCGCTAACTGGTAACTCATATTCTGTTAACTCGTATGTTGATCTTAACTGTTCTACTACAAACTGTATTTATTTAGTTTCCTGTCAGAAGTGTGGTCAACAGTATGTTGGCAAGACCACCCAAAGACTCCATCTTAGGGTGAACGGTCATGGAAAATCCGTTAGAAAAAAACAATTGCTCATAGGTAAGCATTTTTCTAGACCCGACCATGGCTGAGATAACTTTAGTATTCAGATCATTGACGTCGTCTATCCATCTACCAAGGATTTCCCCTTTGGATTTGAGAGAAAAATCCCTTGGAACTTGGGTCGGTGTTTCCGTTTGGTTTAAATGATAATGTCAGTAGATTCGGCAATGCTACAAATCGCCGTTCAAATATATCCAACATTACCCAGCTATTTAAGCCCCATCAATGGAGACATCGCAGCAATGGTTGGCGAAAGTTTAATAGTTCGATGATTCACGATCATATCACTTTAAATTACTTAGTGGGTTTAACTAACACATCCAATAGTATACAAAGCTTACGTACAGTCCTGTATGCGTTACCTCTGAGAGCTTTAGATCAAATAGCCAGAGATATACAACAATCTGTGTGTTCAGGAAATATAATACCACCAACAATCAGTAAAGTATGTCAAGATATAGCGTACTTTCGGTTGTATCGTCCAGTGAACATAATCGAAACATCTCTAGATCGGCTTTTCTTG
This sequence comes from Hanleya hanleyi, assembly GCA_036873755.1. Lineage (NCBI taxonomy): Eukaryota > Metazoa > Mollusca > Polyplacophora > Lepidopleurida > Hanleyidae > Hanleya > Hanleya hanleyi. The sequence continues at coordinate 150,014 of JAVTVY010042516.1, forward strand.
AAACTCAACTACTTAGATAAAGGACTGGACATTATTAATTTACCTCGAATCATGAATGATCCAGAGATACGCAACGCTGTACCTAACTATTTTAAGTTCACAGAACCTCCTTGCATTTCATATCAATATACTAAATCTATAGCCACCAAAATATTAAATTACTACAATGCTGTCAATGAGTTTGGCTGGAACATATACACGTCAGGAGGCTATAGCTGTGATTGTGAATCGTCGAACTTTATCTATACACCATGCAAACATGTTGTGACTGGTGACCTTGATGTGATGAATGATGAGGACCTGAAATTACTCCTGATGAAAATACCTAAATATAGAGAGCCGAGAAGAATAATTCTGAAGGCCGACCAGAAGATAGTCCTGTCTGCATTGGAACGTTCAGTACGTTATTGATTGGTCTAAGCGAGAAAAAGTTGATCGTACAGTACTCGCTGATTGGCTGGACCTCACCAAAAGCAACGTCGTTGAAACAATCCGCCATATTGACAGAAGTACTCTTCCCCAAGCAAAACAAGTACTGAGAAACCTCAATTCGCAAGAAGTTCTAGCAAATCTTCAGACTAAATTCGTCATAGTCCCAGCAGACAAAGCTCCAAATAATATAATATTCATATGTAAATTTTACTATTACCAGGTGCTGGTTAAAGAATTGAGTGTAGACATATCATCATCAAATACGTCTACTTACTCCCAAACTTCATTTACTCTGGAAGATTTATTTAACAATCACAAAAAGTTTCTCAGGGAAAGAGGTATTTGTCTTCCAACCAATCATAACGACATACCAAAACTATACTGGACTCCCAAAATGCATAAATCACCATACAAAGCTAGATTCATAGCTGATTCTAGAAACTGCACCACCAAGCTTCTTTCAACTCTATTGACGAGGGCCCTCTGGGAGGTAAAAGCATTTTGGGAAAGGTATTGCGCCACTATTTCTAAAACGCTGGCGTTGAATGTATGTGGCTATTGAAAAACTCAAAATGTCTTACGGAAGAACTTGATGCTAAAGGTCACATAATGTACAGACATGTATCCACATGGGATTTCTCGACTCTCTATACTACAATCCCTCATCAGGACCTTACTGACCGTCTAAGTTCATTAATAATATCTGTGTTCAAGAAAACTGATCGTAGATATATTAATGTCGGAAGCCATAAAGCATTCTTTAGCTCTACTACATACAAGAGATATCATTCATGGGATGTTTCTTTATTTATAGAGTTGCTTGAATTTCTCATTAAAAATATCTATGTGAAATTTGGCAACAAAATATATCAGCAGCATATAGGTATTCCAATGGGTACTAATTGTGCACCCCTGTTGGCTAACCTGTATCTGTTCTCTTATGAATATGACTATATGCAGGCGCTTTCAAAAACCGATCCATTCAAAGCCCGTTCCTTCTCATTCACCAAACGCTATATAGACGATCTTCTTGCTGTGGATAATCGCTATATAAATGACGCAGTGAAGGATATATATTCACCTTCACTGGATTTGAAGGAAACTACTGATAGCCCTACAGGCACATCATATTTAGATCTATATCTCTATAAAAATGAAGCGGGCATTCTCCCTCGTCGATTTTATGACAAAAGTGATGATTACAATTTCGACATCGTAAACTATCCCTTTCTGGACAGTAATATTTCAGTGGGACCTGCATATGGCGTATACATGTCTCGCCTAGTAGCATTTGCTAGATCCTGTGTTAAACGTGACGATTTTAATCAACGTCACAAAACATTGTTGCAGAAATTATAAAATAGGGCTACACCACCAAGTGCCTCCACTCAAAGTTTCTTAAATTTGGCGATACATATCGCATGCTGATAGCAAAATACGAACGTAGCGTGCAAGATCTATGGCGATACGTTTCGTAACTTGCGTCTAATTCCGCTTAACCCGGGGCTAGGGGCCGTATGAACCCATGTACTTCAAGATCCTCAAGGTGCTCATATGAACAGTCACAATCAAAGCGTGACTGAGATACATCATTCTCTAGATAACGAATTTACAACGATTATTATGGATTAAGAATACTGATCAGCGATACGGATTTTATATTTTTGGAACATCATGATGTCTTAGTATCATTGAAAACTGTTGACCGCTTCTCTCTTGCAGGAAACTAATCTATGTTTATGTATACTATGATTGTCTTTTTGAACTTGGTGCTAATACTGTTATATGGATATGGAATAGGTCTTTCGATTATAGACGCGGATATTCTTTTATGAACGACGGCTGAATTATGAATGACGGACTAGACGCTTGTATTTCATTGAAATTTGTTTTATTTATTTATTTTTGTCTACACAATAGTGGTTCCACTTTAGAACACCAAAAGGTGTACTAATTGCAGCATATTTGGAACACTCCTTTGATGTTCTCGATGTGTTCTCGAATAAATAAGAATAGCAAAGTTCAAAATCTTCCCATAAATTTTTGTGAACCGGTGAACGCTGGTGTTCAAAACGTAATGGTTCAAAACCAGAATATTACCCAAAGGTATATCAATTGAACTCCGAAAATAAATATAAATACTTATAATAAATTAGGCGCCGAAGGACTATACAAAATGCATTTGAAGTACTTGACAGAGAACAAAAATTATGATTTGTTTGAGACCCTGTGTGCTATAGAGATGAATGAATACGATCAGCTTGCTGAGTACATGGTCGCTGGGCATCAAGTAAGTGAAGAAATAGTAATTCAATACTTTGAAAATCGCTTCGAATCCCTGATAAATTTACCTAAAATTATTTTAATGGTGTTGTTAGTGTGTTTGTCTTTTTTGATCTATATGATCACCGTATAATAACACTGAAGCAGAAGGAACTATATATATTATTAAGTGTATTTACCAATATGGTTCTTTCGCCGACAAATTAAGGACACTGAAAGAAGAAGTGATCGACTGATTCGTCGAAATATCCGCAATTGCAATGTGTATTTCATAGAAAATTATTGAACAGGTGTCCGTTGAGATTACTGCAGCCATTGCGGAGGCGACACAATATTGTATTTTCTTTGCACATAGAAAATAAATAAATAGTACCAAGACGGTAGGGTGGAGACATGTGTCATGTTCTGCAGCTGGCGTTTGCAGAGTAGGGCAGTGTTTGACTATGTAAGGGGGTAGATTCAACTCGCGTAAAGTTGCTGGATAAAACGAATATCGGAATAATTCCGTACGGCATTAATAGGGCGTTAACTGTGATGCGTTTCTGATGTTTTATGGATTGCGTTCCCCAGTGCGAGCTGGGAGATGAGCATACAAAGAGGAAGATGTCATACCATTAATAATTATATATAAAGTAAGTCGTCCACGAGAGAGCGTTTCAAATCCAGCTTTCAAATATAAGGTTTCTGAACTAACACTACATGTGGCGCCAGTTATCGTTCTGAGTGCGTCTTTTTTAATATTTTCAAGTCTTATCACAGAATATTGTGGAATATTATCCCAGACGACGTCTGCGTATTCTAGGCTCGGTCTAATAAAACTCTTAAGTATATAAAACGATTAAGTATATATTTAAACCTGTAAATATGGACAACTTGCTCTGCGCTTTTTTGAGGATATCTTCCATGTGGTCATCATTCCAGTTTGCCTTAGTGTTGAAGATCAGACCGACATGCTTATGACTAGGTGACGGTTGAAGAGTTGAATTTTGGAATATAATTGGAAAGGATAAACGGGTATATCTCGAAGAAGCGAGAAGAGAAACTGTTTTCGCTGCATTGAAATCGATCAACCATCTCTGCGCCCAGTCAGAAATAATGTCTATATCGTGATTGATGGATGGCAGTTGACTGAACATATTATCAGATATGATATACAAACATGTGCCAATTATAATTATAATATAATTATATTCCTACATTGTGAAACACTCTGCCAGAAAATACTGGCTCGGGTGAGAATCGAACTCACGACTGTCCCACTGTTCTACCAACTGAGCTACCGAGTCCAGTCGAGAACAGCTCCCTAATTCAATCCATTTCACAAGTACGCGGCATATCGCCGCGATCACAAGTGAATTTTGGATATATATATTCGAAGATACAATGTTTCGACTAATAATTTCAGTCATCTTCAGGGATAAATTATAAAATAATATAATTATAATATAATTCGAATATATATATCTAAAATTCACTTGTTATCGTGGCGATATGCCGCGTACTTGTGAAATGGATTGAATAAGCGAGCTGTTCTCAACTGGACTCGGTAGCTCAGTTGGTAGAGCAGTGGGACGGTATCCCTCAAGTCGTTCGATTCTCACCCGAGCCAGTATTTTCTGGCAGGGTGTTTCACAATGTAGGAATATAATTATATTAGAAGTGATACACATCTATCACTTCATGAAAAATAGGTCAAACGCCCAATTTGAGGTCAAAAGGGTCAAATATGGAGAAAATAGACTAAAAAAATCGCTTTTATTCTGGATTGCGTCCAGTTTGACAATCAATTGAATTGAGTTTGTCAAATCAGAGAACTGCAGTTTAAACAAAGGTCAAGGTTCAATTAGAGGCAAAAACAAAAATCTAAACATTGTGAGAAAAGGGCGAATATCTCATTAAAATTACATTGGTAAGTGATTTATACTAGTCGAATTGTATCAACTTGGATATGTATACAAAGACGTAAATTGCATTTAACCCATCTAATGTGGGGGTTTTGAGACCTGTCAAGGCCCTGGTGCGGCATTTCGGCCCCGTAATTATTGCTCTTACCCCTTGAACTAGGGAGCTGAAAATTACGATAGTATATTTTTACCCTAAAATAACAAAACCCACACGTGTAAAATCTCATACGGCGACATTGATTGATAATATTTTCTTAAATTATCATGAACATTCACTGATGTCTGGTATTCTTCTGTCTGACGTGACTGACCATTTCCCGGTATTTCATATGAATAAAGCATCAATATCTGATCCACAGCCACAACACACTTTCTCTCACCGAAAAATCACCCTGGAACAAAAACAGTTGTTTCATGAAAAAATCAAACATACTACATGGGATTGCGTTAATAAAGAAAATACTGATGTTGACCACGCGCTTGATAAGTTCAGTAAAGAGTTCAGTTTTGTGTATAACGAATGCTTCCCGTTGGTAACCTCTGTGTCTCCAAAAACAAGAATCCACAAACCGTGGATAACTTTCGGACTCTTAAACTCCATCCGTGAAAAAAATAGACTTTTTAGACAACATGTACGAAGTACTGATCCCGCAATAACGAAAGAATATAAATTGTACAGGAATAAGTTAAATCACACCCTAAAACTAGCCAAGAAGAACTATTTTGAAGTAAAATTTAATGAATGTAACAACGATATCAAAGGCACATGGAAAATATTAAATGATCTCCTGAATCGAAAGAAATCTTCTGCCCTCCCAGCTGTATTTAAAATAAACAACATTGACAAATCTGATCCAATAGAAATTGCTAATGGATTTAATGATCACTTTTGCTCTGTAGCCTCCAAACTTGAAGCAAAAATTCCTTCCTCTTTGAATGACTATAAGGAATTTCTAAATGACCCATGTCGAGATCAATTCCAGTTAGACCCGTGCACCCCATCTGAGATCAAAGAGGTTGCGAATGGTCTAAAGAATAGTGCACCCGGACTTGATGGATTACGTTTATCGTTAATTAAACCGGTATTAGATTTCATCTTAGAACCTTTGTGTCATATTACAAATTTATCTTTCGGTCTGGGTGTAGTTCCGAAAGCATTTAAGATTGCAAAAGTAACCCCTCTCTTCAAAAACGGTGAAACTAATATATGCGAAAATTATCGACCTATATCGGTACTGCCTTGTCTGAGCAAGATAATTGAAAAGCTTGTAGTTAACAGAATGATCGCCTTCTTAGAGACGTACAATATAATTTGCGCCAACCAGTATGGATTCCGAGCTAATCGTTCCACATTCTGAGCGGTTATGTCGCTGCATGATAAATTAGTTGCTGCCAGAGAGGCTAAGAAATATTCTATCACAACTTTCCTAGACTTATCAAAAGCATTTGATACAGTCAACCACAGCATCCTTCTATACAAGTTAGATCATTATGGGTTTAGGGGAACATATAACAAATGGTTTCATAGTTACTTATCGTCTCGAACCCAGTGTACTCAATATAATCATACAATATCATCGTTTCAAAAGGTGCCATGTGGAGTACCACAAGGATCTATTTTAGGTCCGGTTCTTTTCCTTATTTATATCAATGACATCATTGCTGCAAGTCGTGTCGTGGAAATTCTACTTTTCGCTGATGACACATCTGTCACCCTGTCAAATGACGAACCTGAGCTTTTGATGGAAACTATGTCGAGAGAGCTCATCAATTTATATAATTGGTTCGCATGTAACAAACTCTCTCTTAATGTTAAAAAGACTAAGTTCATGTTCATAAAACCCTCTAAACGGTGCAAGCTTCGAAACCAGCCCAAATTATCCATATCCGGTATAGACATAGAACAGGTTGAAAAGTTCAAATTCCTCGGGGTATAGTTCAACGACAGACTCAATTGGGTATCGCATATAGAAGACTTATCTAAAAAGATAAGTAGAAATATCGGTATCATTCACCATATAAGAGATTGCCTCAACAAACAGACACTGTATATACTTTATTATTCTTTGATTTTCCCGTACTTATCATATTGTAATATTGTGTGGGGCAATACATATTCCAGTCATCTTAATCATTTACAGACCTTGCAAAAAAAGGCCATACGATTAATTACTTATTCAGCAAAATATGACCATACAGCTCCACTATTTGTTCAATTGAAAATATTATCTGTTAAACAATTAAATGAGTATTTAGTTCTTATATTCGTTAATAAATATTTTAACCATCATGATTTGATGCCTAAAGAATTTCAGTCTTACTTCACAAAACTATCTCTGGTTCATAGATACCCAACTATAGACAGTGCAGTTTAAATCTTTATCGACATATTTATCTTTCGGACTTATCCTTATATAGCACCAGAATCAAAGGCCCGAAAATATGGAACAAGTTACCCCCTCACTTGAAATCTTGTACTTCGATCTCACTATTTAAATCTTGTATCAAAACCCACATTCTGGAAAATCACGCCATTTTCTTCTGAGTATACAGTTTCTAAATGTTCGACTTGGAAAATTCGTGGAATTTGAAACTATATCTTGTTAGGTTATTTTTTGTTATTTTTTTTTGTAGTTTATATAAAAAAAAGCTAGGTATTTAATTTTCACCGGTATTACATCAAACCTCTATCTTTATTATTTCTTGAGATAGAACAAGCCCCCTGGGGTTTTAATCCCGCCTATGTATTATATTTTTATTGTATATGTTCGAATGCTTGGGTGAAATAAAAATGAAATGAAATATACCATTGAGTCAAACTCTACCAGAAAATGTCAAAAATCCACGATCTTGGCCGCTTTGATGACTTCATAGTGACGTCATTTTCAAAAGAGGCATTTTTGGTCGATTTTTTTATTTTTTTATTTGTGTAATTTCTTTTTAATCTGATATGAACTAAAATAGATTGACAGACGCCATCTCTATCCAGCCACCACACACAGCCAAGTAATCACACGTGATAGAGGCGGCAATATTTTGTTTGTGCATTCAGATTATTTAGTTCAACAACATAATGGAACAATCTGCGAAGTATCTTTCTATTCTGTGTCATGTCGCAATCTGCAACAGCATCGGCCTCATAGTTCGCAAAACATCATTGCTTACTTTGTATTGAAAAGCTAACTACATTAATTGTCGAAATATATATCTGAGATAACTCGCGCCCACAAAGCTTGTAACGTGCCAGTAAGATTGGTTATGAAAAGGGTAGAATAATGTTAAGCGATGATAAATCTAAAACATAGTATTTGAAAAAAAGCTTGTGGCTCAATTTTACAAATGAAAATGAATAGCCACCAGTCAGTGCCCTGAATCTACATAGAGCACGAACGTTTATTTATTATGTAAAAATAGAGTATCATGCTATACATGGTAAATATAACTTTTGAATGACATTGTGAAGCGTCATTCGGTTTGACGTATAGAAGTAGTACAAGTATGAAAACGTCGTGTTTAATAAAGAAGAAGTTGAAATCCAGGAAATCCCAGGGTTCACATAGTAAATAGTTAGTAATATTATCAGATACATGCCCTGAACTCAGTGGGTAGAAAGTGACCGTGTTGTTGCTATAATTATCACGTGGTTCGGTTCACTATTTGATCCTTCGAATATGAATAATATGACAATTTTAGCAGAAGCTTTGTTGGCACATGCCGGACGACTGGTTTAGCATGTAATCATTGGTCGTATCCCTTTGATCATGAATACTTATCTAGATCGTCATCGATGACAAAGAGATATGTTTAACCTTGTGCGGCTTAACCTCCAATATAGGCGCTGATTATCACATATGGAAAACTTAATCTTGGGCTCTTGTGCATAATATTAAGCTGATGAAGGACTATATTTATACATTGACAGATAGCGAATAGTAAAGGTCATCATCTAATCTTATGGAGCACACAAAGAAACTAATTTCAGAATATGAAGACAGACTAAAGTTAAGAGATTTTCCAGATAAGTCGATGAACGGAATTCGTCGTCGTGTTTAGCAGTTTACAATTGTTGGATCAGCGGTATAAGTTTAGGCTGGGGACGATATATTTCCTGAGACAGAATTGTGAAGGCTGAAAAACTATCTGGTCGGAACAATTGAACAGAAAGCAACACTAATAGAACAGAATCGAAAGATATAATTTCCTTGAGAACACAGCGATAGGTCAGGAAACCGGTGACGAAAAGTGACGAAAAGAATCCTGTCGACAATGAATCAGTTTCTTAATTCCACTACGAAATTAATTCCACTGTCAAATATTTCGGATTCCGGCAACGCGACGGATAGGAACGGTGTTTTCACAACTATAGCCGTTGCGTCGTACGTATTAATGATGATCGGCATTCCCGGAAACTTACTGGTAATGGTTTCCATATTGTCCTCCAAGAATTTGCGAACAGCAGTAGAATGTAATAAGGGGGTTCGGGGCCAGGGCAGCCGGGGCAGCCGATGACGTCATAAGTAGGTCGAGGTGACGTCATGAATAGGTCGAAGTCGCGCGGTGTTCGTCTATTTATAGTGTCACGAACATAGTCCAAGGGGTTGTAGGTCAGCGTCTGTTCACCGGACCGCGGAAATAGCCCGAGGTGTTTGCGGTGTTTCATGTCCGCTCAGCCGGCCGTGTAATTAAAAACAAATTAATTAAAAAATATAAAAACAAATTAAAAAACAAATTAAAAAACAAATTAAAAAACAAATTAAAAAACAAGTTAAAAAACAAATTTAAAAAACAATTTTATTATCAAGCGGACGATGTATATATATATGCAAGTCCAAACACGCTTTAATCATGATCAGGACGTGTATGATACCATTCTCAATGCGACCTAAGCAGTCAAGCGAATTACGAAGGTATGTAAGGTATAGCGAGTGTTACAAGAATACACTTCGTCACGCACGAGTGGTTGTAGCCCGAGGGCAACTGCAGCGATATTTAATATATACTTCGTCACGCACGATTGGTTGGTTCACTGAGACGGCTGTTTTCCCCGTAAACTTCATTAAGATATACTCGATAAATAAACAGAATCCGTAATTATACGCCTAAAGCCTGATTCAACCATTTCTCGCGAAATAAGCGACATACGCGCACGCTGTTTGCGACGTTGTATTCCTCGCGTCGAGGTCTACCGTAAAGCTCCTATACGGATTTATCGTATCTCCGTAACTTTCCCCGCTATTCGGGTGCGCATGCGTGGTGGTGGTGGTGGTGGTGGTGGTGGTGGTAGTGTACTGGATCCACACACACACACTTGGAGCGATAATATGCTCTTTCTTGCACCCGGAGAATGTAAAATGTGTATGTTTTATGGGAAAATAAGACGATTTGTCAACCATAGTGTTCCAGCACAGGCAGCAAATTCACACACTTGGAGCCATAGTATACTCTTTCTTGCACCCGGAGAATGTAAAATTTGTGTGTGGTCATAAGTAGGTCGAGACGACCTTTGCAACTAGGTTAGTAGGTCAAGTTGACGTCATATCCGTGTCAAAGGTCACTTCCGGTCACGGTACGGCCCAACAAGAGTTATCTCTCCCTACATAGCGGTCTGTTAGGTCTTACCTTAACGCCTTATCCTAACGCCCTAGCATACCAGTTTTTCTTTTCTGTGCAAACCCTTGTTCCATTTATAGATCACACAGAAATAGTAGAGAATGGGGAGGTGCAATGAAGAGCGTTTGGGGAGATGAGGGTCTTTATCCATACGGCTACCTGGTAAGTTACCATAGCGTATGTGAGGAGGAGGAGGAGGAGGAGGAGGAGGAATGAGGAGGAGGAGGATGAGGAGGAGGAGGAGGAGGAGGAGGAGGAGGAAGAGGAGGAGGAGGAGGAATTATATGACTAGTATAAAATAGAGACAAAGCAATACGAAGACTACTAAATAATCGCTTTATTCATCAACTAATAGCACTGCACAAATAATGAGAGAAAACTGCTTATGTGAAATACATCTCCATTGTCGTGGGTATCATTTCGACACCTAGTCTTCCATTCAATGTTTATGTACGAATATTTCCACTGGGAGGTTTTTAAAGGAATGCAAAAATTTCTCTCATAGAGTTATGATATAGGTATGACAACTTGAAATGTCGTAAAGAGGTGTTTGACGAGGTTTGGCGGACACACATTCTATACGATGAATCTCCATCGACTGCTATAGCCAATGGTATCCCGTCTGCGAATCTATAAGGCTAGCCCACACGGCAACATCTTCTATATCTCACCTTGAACGCTACCGAGCCCACGCTGACCGATGTAAACTTTGAACCCCACGATGGGGATATTCTAGCCGAAGCGTTACGTAGAACCCACGTTCAACTCGATGCTATTATCAATACACCTCAAGGTGGTGCCTCTCAGTACCAACGCATGCGCTGTCATCTTATCACGCTCTTAGATGACATCCAATTGTTGACCCGAGTATGTCTTCTACTGCATAAGAAACAGATAGGATCCGAAGACGATACCAACACAACTACCCGTGCCCAGAATCTGCTGACATTGCATGTGGCATTTCAAAGCTTCATAGAGACGCAGCTGGAAACTGGAAATTATCTTCTACAATCGACTTTGAGTGACAACGAGGGCTCCGAAAACGTCCATTCCCAATAAAGACTCCTGTAATTTCCCGAGAATCGTCCTAGAGACGAAACTTATACCATTGTATAGAATGTGCGTCCGCCAAACCTCGTCAAACACCTCTTTACGACATTTCAAGTTGTCATACCTATATCATAACTCTATGAGAGAAATTTTTGCATTCCTTTAAAAACCTCCCAGTGGAAATATTCGTACATAAACATTGAATGGAAGACTAGATGTCGAAATGATACCCACGACAATGGAGATGTATTTCACATAAGCAGTTTTCTCTCATTATTTGTGCAGTGCTATTAGTTGATGAATAAAGCGATTATTTAGTAGTCTTCGTATTGCTTTGTCCCTATTTTATACTAGTCATATAATTCCTCCTCCTCTTCCTCCTCCTCCTCCTCCTCCTCACTCTTACTCCTCCTCCTCCTCCTCCTCCTCCTCCTCATTCCTCCTCCTCCTCCTCCTCCTCACATACGCTATGGTAACTTACCAGGTAGCCGTATGGATAAAGACCCTCATCTCCCCAAACGATCTTCATTGCACCTCCGAAACTCCCCATTCTCTACTATTTCTGTGTGATCTATAAATAGAACAAGGGTTTGCACAGAAAAGAAAAACTGGTATGCTAGGGCGTTAGGATAAGGCGTTAAGGTAAGACCTAACAGACCGCTATGTAGGGAGAGATAACTCTTGTTGGGCCGTACCGTGACCGGAAGTGACCTTTGACACGGATATGACGTCAACTTGACCTACTAACCTAGTTGCAAAGGTCGTCTCGACCTACTTATGACCACACACAAATCAAAAAATTGTTTTGGTCTGAAACGAAATTTCTAGGCTTTAGGCGTATAATTACGGATTCTGTTTATTTATCGAGTATATCTTAATGAAGTACGGGGAAAACAGCCGTCTCAGTGAACCAACCAATCGTGCGTGACGAAGTATATATTAAATATCGCTGCAGTTGCCCTCGGGATACAACCACTCGTGCGTGACGAAGTGTATCCTTGTAACACTCGCTATACCTTACATACCTTCGTAATTCGCTTGACTACTTAGGTCGCATTGAGAATGGTGTCATACACGTCCTGATCATGATTAAAGCGTGTTTGGACTTCAATATATATATACATCGTCCGCTTGATAATAAAATTGTTTTTTTAATTTGTTTTTTAACTTTTTTTTAATTTGTTTTTATATTTTTTAATTAATTTGTTTTTAATTACACGGCCCGCTGAGCGGACATGAAACACCGCAAACACCTCGGGCTATTGTCGCGGTCCGGTGAACAGGCGTTGACCTACAAACCCTTGGACTATGTTCGTGACACTATAAATAGATGAACATCGCGCGACTTCGACCTATTCATGACGTCACCTCGACCTACTTATGACGTCACCGCGGCTGCCCCGGCTGCCCTGGCCCCGAACCCCCTTATTACATTCTACTAAAATCCATTATTCCCACAGATCAATTTCACATAAACTAGGATGAAAGTAACTCCGAAAATGGAAGTCATTGTGATAAATATTGTATATTTCGGCTTTGCTTATGCCATCATCAGGAATACATATAAACAATTGGAGTATACAGTCAGCTATATATACAAGTTTGAGTAGAAAAGGCGGCAAATATACAAGCGAGCATTGGAGTTCAGCAAACAATACCACTGGTGTGAGTTACACTCAATATACTAGTGAGTACTAGTCAATACAATGAAGCTCATGTTCACCTAAAGACAATCAGGTCCTTAGATGCCATTATTCCATGATTTAGTTTGGGTGTTTTACTCTTGATAGCAAGTGCTTCTTTGAACAGTAGTTCATTCCAATTCTTAGCTTGGTCTATTATTTTAACATTTGGTAATAACATGTGAGGGGACAGAGCAAATGTACGTCTTTTGTCTGCACCAACTGGTATAGTCATGAGATCATATATGTGTTGAAAACCAAGACAATTCAAGACATGTGATTGGATCTCACTTTTGTCTCGGCTGTGCTCTTCTAACCTCCTAAAGAGGCACCGTTAGTAGTATAGGGGGTCTATATGCCGTTTTTTCTCCTATCTCTTAATATGGTGACCTGAATTTTTTACTCCACAAGAATTTGACCTCGACCTCGGTGACCTTGGTTCACGAAACTTGGTCAGTAGATTCCCGCGGATATTGCGCGTAGAATGTGGTGATTTTGAAACAATGGCGGTCAAATCGGAATTGACGTCATCAAAACAGTAAATAGCTGATATCTCCCGAACGGTATGGTTTAGAGGCATGGGACCTTCGTTAGTGGATACTTTAAAAGAAAGACGTTCATCGGAATATAGCAATGACGTCAATCATTTCGAAGTAAGCCTGTATCTCGGTAAAGGTTAGAATTATAGGACTTTCGGGATTGCGTGTATTGCAACCGTTCTTTATATGGAAAGTAGACGGCTAGAGCCGCAGCGAGTACCACGAGAGAAACGTCATAATGGCATTATTAAGCTAACTTGTCCGAAAGAAGAATACTCACGTTCTCCGGCCTTGAACTATGCTGTCCTTCCTATGCGGGGGACAAATTAAACAGGCCCGGCATTCAATAGACAACCATGAAAAATTCCCAAACCATAAAAGGAATACTAGTAAGAGAGAAACAGTTCTCAATGATGTCGATTCGCTATTCGTCCTTGACCCGACGACGAGCTCAGTCGCCCTTTATTCGATGGTTTACTAATCAGTCATGCATGAGGGTATAAACGCAGAAATTTGTAGCGTATTCAAAAGAAAGGATAGATTGAGAAAGAGTAAGAAGTGGGATGAATTTTCCCGGATAGGAACACAATATATACAATTGCAGAAATTTATTCTTCATGGTTAAACAACGTACATACATTTTTTACATCGAATATATGGTAATGCATATGGTTGCGCGATATTTAGGTGCAATGTTACGTTATACAATATGTCGTGCGATCAGTGCCTCACTCTGTATTATTATGGATATAATATTATTTTATTCTATAATCTACAATGTCAGTTTTTATAACTACTGTACAGATTCGTTCTAGTTTCTTCCTATAATAAACAATTGTATGTCTCCGCGTCCTAACTTATGAGTATATACACATAGATTAATGGTTAATATTCTAGATATCAGAATCCATACGGGAGTGTATCGTATCCATTTATCAATAACGCGTTTATCAAACACAACTCTATAGTCTTTCTTCATTTCCTTGGTAAGAATTTTCGTTGAAAATTTATCTCTACAAATTCTATGTGTGTCAGTGACCGTGACCTTGGATGGTCCGACAGCACGAACCATATTAGCCACTGTGCCGTAATTTATATCTAGTGAGTTCTTATAGTTGAGAGTTATTCCTCGAACGTTGCAGTGCGATATAATCCCATCGGCATCGGGTTTCTCTAACTTATAAGCGTAATTCTTGGGCCCCGCTGACGCGATTGTCACGATATTATTTCCTTCCAGTTCATCTGTCAATTCTCCGAGAAATATACCTACGGGCGCTTCATCTTCTCCCTCCTTCATCGTATAGATCGCCGAATCAGTGTCCGCGTACAGAATACGTCGGTCTCCTAGATATTCCAGCAGATTGTAGAGTTTGAGACGGGCATGGGTCGTGGTATATGATGCCATGACGACGTTGGTACGAGCCGAAGGTTCGATGAAGTCCTCTGTATGCTGCCACTGAACTTCCACCACTTCGTTTTCGATCAGTATCCTTGTCCGAAAATAAGCAGCCGTCGCTATGCTTCAGACTCGTTTTCTACCAGTGCGGGGTACTCCAATGGCAGCATGTCCTTGAACAGTTGTTTTCGCATTTTGACAGCGTTTTTCAGAGCCTCACTGGGGGGTAAACCCATATCTTCTTCCAAGTAGCGCTTTGTTTTCATGATGGACCTATGATTATGATCTCTCTTCATTTCAATAGGAAATAAGTTATACTGTTCGTAGAGGGTCATAGCAGATTTTCTTATTCGGGGTAGCATGTCGATGTACGCCTGCTGTATTGCCTCTTCGTCCGGTCCCTCTGCCTCGATAGTCTCGGCGTGTGCATCAATAGCCTCATTCACAATGAGATCCCAAAATGACGGTTCGCTGCTGACCATATCTGAATCGTTCAAGTTCTCGCCTTCGCCGGACGAGCTATCATTGTCCGCGTCGGAGGATGAGCTCCCATCCTGGGACGACCGAGCACTGTCGGCGTCAGAGGGCGAACATTCAGTATCCGTACCAGATGACAAGCCCTCAGTATCCGTACCGGCGGACAGGCCCTCAGTTTCCCCATCAGCCTCTTCATATCCGTGAATATTTTTCTGGTGTCTCAGCATATCATAGTACCTGGTGAACTTCCGATCACAAATAGAGCAAGTATAAGACATGTTGACGTGTTGAACGACACTGGAGAACTGAGTTAGTCTTTCAGATAGGGTTGCATAAATGGATGGGCATTAAAGCGGGAGGAATTTCGGCGTTAAAGAGTCCGAGCGCATGCGCACTCGTCAGAAAGGGCTGTTGGACGATCGATTATGCGTTATGGCTTTATGTTAGGGTGTTAAGGCGTTAAGATAGAACCTTAAGCTGTTGAGACGGCGTTAATGGGCGTTCAGATGAAGGGTGGCGTGCGTTAACGGGCGTTAACGCCAGTCTCAGCGCCCGCCAACGCCCGTTAACACCCGTCGACGCCTAGGTCTCTCTCTCTCTCTCTCTCTCTCTCTCTGTCTCTCGCGTCGACGGGCGTAGGCGGGCGTTGAGACTGGCGTTAACGCCCGTTAACGCACGCCATCCTTCATCTGAACGCCCATTAACGCCGTCTCAACAGCTTAAGGTTCTATCTTAACGCCTTAACACCCTAACATAAAGCCATAACGCATAATCGATCGTCCAACAGCCCTTTCTGACGAGTGCGCATACGCTCGGACTCTTTAACGCCGAAATTCCTCCCGCTTTAATGCCCATCCATTTAAGCAACCCTATCTGAAAGACTAACTCAGTTCTCCAGTGTCGTTCAACACGTCAACATGTCTTATACTTGCTCTATTTGTGATCGGAAGTTCACCAGGTACTACGATATGCTGAGACACCAGAAAAATATTCACGGATATGAAGAGGCTGAAGGGGAACCTGAGGGCCTGTCCGCCGGTACGGATACTGAGGGCTTGTCACCTGGTACGGATACTGAATGTTCGCCCTCTGACGCCGACAGTGCTCGGTCGTCCCAGGATGGGAGCTCATCCTCCGACGCGGACAATGATAGCTCGTCCGGCGAAGGCGAGAACTTGAACGATTCAGATATGGTCAGCAGCGAACCGTCATTTTGGGATCTCATTGTGAATGAGGCTATTGATGCACACGCCGAGACTATCGAGGCAGAGGGACCGGACGAAGAGGCAATACAGCAGGCGTACATCGACATGCTACCCCGAATAAGAAAATCTGCTATGACCCTCTACGAACAGTATAACTTATTTCCTATTGAAATGAAGAGAGATCATAATCATAGGTCCATCATGAAAACAAAGCGCTACTTGGAAGAAGATATGGGTTTACCCCCCAAGGAGGCTCTGAAAAACGCTGTCAAAATGCGAAAACAACTGTTCAAGGACATGCTGCCATTGGAGTATCCCGCACTGGTAGAAAACGAGTCTGACGCATAGCGACGGCTACTTATTTTCGGACAAGGATACTGATCGAAAACGAAATGGTGGAAGTTCAGTGGCAGCATACAGAGGACTTCATCGAACCTTCGGCTCGTACCAACGTCGTCATGGCATCATATACCACGACCCATGCCCGTCTCAAACTCTACAATCTGCTGGAATATCTAGGAGACCGACGTATTCTGTACGCGGACACTGATTCGGCGATCTATACGATGAAGGAGGGAGAAGATGAAGCGCCCGTAGGTATATTTCTCGGAGAATTGACAGATGAACTGGAAGGAAATAATATCGTGACATTCGCGTCAGCGGGGCCCAAGAATTACGCTTATAAGTTAGAGAAACCCGATGCCGATGGGATTATATCGCACTGCAAAGTTCGAGGAATAACTCTCAACTATAAGAACTCACTAGATATAAATTACGGCACAGTGGCTAATATGGTTCGTGCTGTCGGACCATCCAAGGTCACGGTCACTGACACACATAGAATTTGTAGAGATAAATTTTCAACGAAAATTCTTACCAAGGAAATGAAGAAAGACTATAGAGTTGTGTTTGATAAACGCGTTATTGTTAAATGGATACGATACACTCCCGTATGGATTCTGATATCTAGAATATTAACCATTAATCTATGTGTATATACTCATAAGTTAGGACGCGGAGACATACAATTGTTTATTATAGGAAGAAACTAGAACGAATCTGTACAGTAGTTATAAAAACTGACATTGTAGATTATAGAATAAAATAATATTATATCCATAATAATACAGAGTGAGGCACTGATCGCACGACATATTGTATAACGTAACATTGCACCTAAATATCGCGCAACCATATGCATTACCATATATTCGATGTAAAAAATGTATGTACGTTGTTTAACGAAGAAGAATAAATTTCTGCAATTGTATATATTGTGTTCCTATCCGGGAAAATTCATCCAACTTCTTACTCTTTCTCAATCTATCCTTTCTTTTGAATACGCTCTACAAATTTCTGCGTTTATACCCTCATGCATGACTGATTAGAAAACCATCGAATAAAGGGCGACTGAGCTCGTCGTCGGGTCAAGGACGAATAGCGAATCGACATCATTGAGAACTGTTTCTCTCTTACTAGTATTCCTTTTATGGTTTGGGAATTTTTCATGGTTGTCTATTGAATGCCGGGCCTGTTTAATTTGTCCCCCGCATAGGAAGGACAGCATAGTTCAAGGCCGGAGAACGTGAGTATTCTCCTTTCGGACAAGTTAGCTTAATAATGCCATTATGACGTTTCTCTCGTGGTACTCGCTGCGGCTCTAGCCGTCTACTTTCCATATAAAGAACGGTTGCAATACATGCAATCCCGAAAGTCCTATAATTCTAACCTTTACCGAGATACAGGCTTACTTCCAAATGATTGACGTCATTGCTATATTTCGATGAACGTCTTTCTTTTAAAGTATCCACTAACGAAGGTCCCATGCCTCTAAACCATACCGTTCGGGAGATATCAGCTATTTACTGTTTTGATGACGTCAATTCCGATTTGACCGCCATTGTTTCAAAATCACCACATTCTACGCGCAATATCCGCGGGAATCTACTGACCAAGCTTCGTGAACCAAGGTCACCGAGGTCGAGGTCAAATTCTTGTGGAGTAAAAAATTCAGGTCACCATGTTAAGAGATAGGAGAAAAAACGGCATATAGACCCCTATGCTACTACCGTTCAGTTTTGCCAATGTATTTAGTACCACATCCTGGGCAGCTAAACTCATATACAACATAGCTTTTCAGTTTTACAGGAATAAAATCTTTGTATGACACAATAGAGGAAACCTTCTGAGTATTGTAAATAATGACAAAATTGGCGGCACCTGTTAATAGCCGTTTTACTTCAATTAACACATCTGTTAACAATACGTTCTCCTTGTTTGCCGAGATAAGGAAGTCGAACATATATTTTGCCGGTTTCTTCAGAGTTGTTACTTTTCTTCTCAGTCGGGTTTTTATATTTATTTAACAGTTTTTCACATATCCGCCTAGGGAAACCATTCCATATAATGAAATTTTTGATATTTTCAAGTTCTTTGGAGAACAGTTTGCTTGTGGTACATAATTTACGTGCACGTTGTACGAGTGCTCGTATCCATGCAGTTTTACGGAACCAGGGTTCAAAACTACAAAAGTGGACAAACAATCCAGTATGTGTTGACTTCCGAAACACCGTTATACCATCAGATTCTATTTTCAAGTCTAGAAAATGAACACAGTTATTATCTACAAATATTTCGTGTGTGAATTTCAGTTGTTTATGAAAAGAATTTAGCTGTTTTTTGACATAATCAATATATTTAGGTTTGATTAGTACAAGTGTGTCATCCACGAACCGCATATAAGATTTAATAATACCAGTTTCTAATCAATGTGCCACGACAGTCTTTTCAAGTTCAGACATAATAAGCTTTTTAAGTGTCCGTTTTTTCAGTTTCGTTGTTTCCATAAATATTATCCTGGATCGTGTCTATAAAGACAAGAATTAATATCACAACGAAACTGAAAAAACGGACACTTAAAAAGCTGATTACTGATTGTTGTACAAAAACACCTATTTCTTGTGAGTCAAAATTATATCAACAAACTGACGGTGTAATAATGGGTTCCCCTCTTGAGCCAGTTATGGCCGACATTATTATGTCTGAACTTGAAAAGACTGTCGTGGCACATTTATTAGAAACTGGTATTATTAAATCTTATATGCGGTTCGTGGATGACACACTTGTACTAATCAAACCTAAAGATACTGATTATGTCAAAAAACAGCTAAATTCTTTTCATAAACAACTGAAATTCACACACGAAATATTTGTAGATAATAACTGTGTTCATTTTCTAGACTTGAAAATAGAATCTGATGGTATAACGGTGTTTCGGAAGTCAACACATACTGGATTGTTTGTGCACTTCTGTAGTTTTGAACCCTGGTTCCGTAAAACTGCATGGATACGAGCACTCGTACAACGTGCACGTAAATTATGTACCACAAGCAAACTGTTCTCCAAAGAACTTGAAAATATCAAAAATTTCATTATATGGAATGGTTTCCCTAGGCGGATATGTGAAAAACTGTTAAATAAATATAAAAACCCGACTGAGAAGAAAAGTAACAACTCTGAAGAAACCTGCAAAATATATGTGCGACTTCCTTATCTCGGCAAACAAGGAGAACGTATTGTTAACAGATGTGTTAAGAAAGTAAAACGGCTGTTAACAGGTGCCGCCAATTTTGTCATTATTTACAATACTCAGAAGGTTTCCTCTATTGTGTCATACAAAGATTTTATTCCTGTAAAACTGAAAAGCTATGTTGTATATGAGTTTAGCTGCCCAGGATGTGGTACTAAACACATTGGCAAAACTGAACGGTGCCTCTTTACGAGGTTAGAAGAGCACAGCCGAGACAAAAGTGAGATCCAATCACATGTCTTGAATTGTCTTGGTTTTCAACACATATATGATCTCATGACTATACCAGTTGGTGCAGACAAAAGACGTACATTTGCTCTGTCCCCTCACATGTTATTACCAAATGTTAAAATAATAGACCAAGCTAAGAATTGGAATGAACTACTGTTCAAAGAAGCACTTGCTATCAAGAGTAAAACACCCAAACTAAATCATGGAATAATGGCATCTAAGGACCTGATTGTCTTTAGGTGAACATGAGCTTCATTGTATTGACTAGTACTCACTAGTATATTGAGTGTAACTCACACCAGTGGTATTGTTTGCTGAACTCCAATGCTCGCTTGTATATTTGCCGCCTTTTCTACTCAAACTTGTATATATAGCTGACTGTATACTCCAATTGTTTATATGTATTCCTGATGATGGCATAAGCAAAGCCGAAATATACAATATTTATCACAATGACTTCCATTTTCGGAGTTACTTTCATCCTACATTCTACTAACAGCGCCCAATTTTCTCGTGTTAAACCTAAGTTCTTGTGATTTTCTTTTCCTCTCCATAGTAATTCCATCTCACGCGTTCACCTATCTTCATGATACCTGGGACTCCCACAGTTATACGGCGTTCTGTTGGACTATTGCCCTACTCAGTAACACTCTCCTCGGCTCATCGGTCCTAAGTACAGGTGCCATTGCAATCAACAGATACGTCGTGATTGTATTATCGCAGAATTTTCGCGGTATCAAGAAAATACGAGCACTCCTAGTAACTTTGGGCTGGGGTATACATCATTCCGATTTTGTTAATGAGTCCGACTTTAACAGGAACCTATGGATCATTTGGCTTTGATCCTCAAGAGAGACAATGTGGGAGGATTGGTGGAAAAATTCTACTGACCGTACACGCTGTCGTTTTGATGATTTTGCCCTGACATTCTGTTACATCCGTATATTAATATATGTGGCATCAGTATACAATTAATTCTGTTACTTGTTATGTATTAGCGTTAAAAATCGGCAAAAATCCAGAAAATTCACAATGCATAAATCCACCTGGTATGTCAATATTTACCTTGTGGGACATTACCAGTGGAAGTCTTGACAGATGTTGACCATGGAAATTTCAAATTACCGCCACTGACAGCTGATTGGTGCTACAGAATGTCATTCGATTTGTAAACAGGGAGCCTTCTCACCCTTCACTGATCATGTCTTCATCCACCATGCTTTTTTCAAAGTGGCCCAAATCAACACCAGGAAGTACAGTTTGAAGACTCATCTGCAAGTTGAAATATCAAATGTATCAGAAATGCTGAAAAATCGCAGCTCATAAAATCCATAAAGATCTGCTCTCAAATTTCTAAACAATGTAGATCGTGGGCACCGACCCAGAAGTGGTTAATTGTATACTGATGCCTGTCAGGAATGGAACCATTGTTAAAGTAAGAAATGCTTTCATCTGAACAAACCATACCCATCCCCAAACATTCTTGAGAAGGCACAGATAAAACTATGCACAGATAGAGATTTTACAGCCTATATACCAAGGATACCCCCTTTATAATTTCCCCTCAGTTTGCCCCATATGACTTAAGACTGAGGTACAAGTAAAAAGTACAATATCTCACTAACCTGTACATATTTTTCCATCTGGTAAAAAGCACCAAGTCGACAATCCATCTGCCTATAAAAAGAAGTATAAAGCATTAACTAGATATGTTAAACACTATTTTTAATTATTTTTTTATTATTTTAATTCATTTTTTATGAAATTATTCAAATTAAAGTTTAAAAATAAAGAAAACTTAAATTCAAAATGTGTCAAAACTTAATTTGTTTTCAACCTGCTCATTTAGGCTACATATGGTAAAAATTTCCTTCATGGCAGTGGTTAACTTCTCCATGTAATCAGTGGGTCATCCCAGTAATCTATCAAATGGGATTTAAATTTGATGTTGATACAAAGATCAAAGACATGTTTAATCCTGTAATAAGTGACAGCAAGATACACAAATGTGGCGCACACTGGCACATACCCAAAATATTGGAAATTGCATACTGGTATACTACAACTCCTGTAGAGGCCTGTTAATAGGTTCACATAATTGGATGGATCTACATCTCATCAAGATCTTGCTAGCAGTAATTAGAAAGATGCACATATTACTTGTAAACAGTTATTATTACTGAGAAAACTCCTAAATAACATTGAGGAATATATTCTGTGTCAGATTTCATGTCCATGAATGCAATGTCTGCAAAAAGGCAACACTTGTCAAAACACAACATAGAAGAAAAAAAGGAATAAAATTCAATGACAACATATCTGATGGTCATTTGCTGATCTCTGCTACATTAACAACCATGAAAGATGAGGACAGCTGGAAGTTGCCTAACTTAAACTGTTAACTGTTTGGTGAAAGATTAAATTGGCAACTTACAGTGAGAAAGGCCTATCTTCCAACAGAGTTGGAGGCATACCTCTGAGTCACACTGTGCAAAATTCCCAGAGTTGATGTGTGTGTGTGGGGGAGGGGGGGAGAGGGTTGTATGGGGCTTGCTAATATTTGATGCCTGTAATCCATGTTTCTTGCTACCTACAAGATCTCTGATATGAATATGAAAGAGAATTACATACTTATAGTCCTGGAGATAGTGGAAATGGAATGAAGAGAAAGTATTTGCTATAATGCAAATGTGACTGACAATAAACACACAACAAAGAGAAACCCTCAACAGTCAGATTAACTGTTGACTCAGTTAATCAGATTTTATTTGTCTCATTAAAGTTACAAATGCAAAAGGCATTTTGGAAATTCTTTGTGTGTGGAACAAACATCTGAGTTTTTACAGGTCATATAATTAGTATTAATTTCATGTGGTTTTAGACTGATATAAAGTGAATTAAATCATAAATGATTTGAAGCATTGAAGATTTGAACTGAGGTCGAGATTTTGAAAAAAAGCATGTAATTGTATCTATGTGAATTTCCTTTCTTCCATTTACATTTTATTGTATCTTGAAAGTTAATTTGCTCATAATTACCAGCTGCGTTAAATGAACCTCGTCATATTTGGCATTGACTATTTGGGCCTAGTACTGACAAATCAGTCATTTTTTGCCTATATTTGCTCCAAAAGGTCTCAATTTTGTCGCAGAAATGGCATAACAATACAAGAGATGTTACCCAGCATTATCAGTATGATATTTATTTCAACCACATTTAGCAAGAAAAAAATAATTTTAATAATTAAAAAAATTATTAAAATTAATTAAAATTTTTATTTTATTTTATTAATAATTTAATAACATAAATTTGAAACAACCCTAATATTTGAACTTAGTTCAGGAGTCATCATGGAAAAAATTGGGCTGATCCAGTAAAAACTGTAGCCACAGTGACGATTTAAAGTTCTCTGGTCAAATGTGAAAATGTCATGTGACAGGCATCAGTGCACAATTAATTCTGTTACTTGTTATGTATTAGCGTTAAAAATCGGCAGAACTCCAGAAAATTCACAATGCATAAATCCACCTGGCATGTCAATATTTACCTTGTGGGACATTACCAGTGGAAGTCTTGACAGATGTTGACCATGGAAATTTCAAATTACCGCCACTGACAGCTGATTGGTGCTACAGAATGTCATTCGATTTGTAAACAGGGAGCTTTCTCACCCTTCACTGATCATGTCTTCATCCACCATGCTTTTTTCAAAGTGGCCCAAATCAACACCAGGAAGTACAGTTTGAAGACTCATCTGCAGGTTGAAATATCAAATGTATCAGAAATGCTGAAAAATCGCAGCTCATAAAATCCATAAAGATCTGCTCTCAAATTTCTAAACAATGTAGATCGTGGGCACCGACCCGGAAGTGATTAATTGTATACTGATGCCATGTGGTGAGTAGTCGACAACGGATGAGAAACAACGACACCTCCGAGAACACCGACACCACTAGGTACAACATGTGAGCCGAACACAGGCTTTCACGTATGCTGGCCCTTGCGTATGTAGTATATGCTGTCACGACGCTGCCTACCCTACTATTCAACATTGTGCGCTCGGCTGGACAACCACCTCGCTGGGGGTCTAATAACACCCCAGCCACCAGTCAGATTTTTGGACCGGATTCGGGGCCTTCGCGCACATCGCCGGAAGTGACATCATATATAGTAAAGTAGATGTTTACCGAACATTTCGATTACCATTGAAGTCTGCATAATACCTCTGTTGACCTAGCGTTAAAAAGAATTATCTGGAGATAATTTTTCCTGTTTATCTGGACAGAGCATATGAGAAGTAGTTCGCTCATGTGCAACACTAAAGGAGTTGTTGGGCCGGATTCAAACTGAACCGTGCGTTGGTTGGTTTCCCCTATACGTCATAGCAACGTAATAAAGGTCAACTTCCGCTATTGGTGGCAGGGATGATAATGGAGCATGCGAAATGGAGCATGCGCTGTGAGGAGGTTGTCGGCTGGAGTGCACATGCCGTGGTGGTCCAATTTGGTCATGTTCGATCTTCATTGTTTGGACGTCGTCAGCAATCAACCCGGTCGTCTACGGCTTGGTGAACAAGAGGTACCGACAGGCATATAAGATGGTGCTCAGAAAATTTGTGTTCTGTCAGAAGAGAGTTGTTCCCGATATTGCCAGGGAAACAGCTCGAAACTGATCCAACTGTTGTAAATGAATTCTATTAGAAAATCTGATGTTACTGTGCCTTCATTGGGATATGACTGGAAACTGTGGTAACAGATACGAAAATAATGATATCGACATCTTTCAGAATTGCTTACCGCATCGCTCTTGTAGAAAACTATCTTTCGTTTATATAACTTTTGTAGAATTTTTGCATTGAGTTTGGTGATAATATTGTCTTATGGAAGAGATATTCAATTACGGACGCGGAATTCTTAATGGACCAAGGTTGGCTACTGTTTTGTCGAATTAGACGCTTGTATCAAGCTAATGCTCAGTATACGCGTGGACCTTCGGATCGAACATGCTGCGGTTAGTGGATTGGACTAATCATCCATGATCGTCCGTGGTCTGATAAGGATGCGGACATAAGTAATTATGTTACAATATCTTGTGTCGGGATTGAACTGGATCAGTATCACCAGATGACATTTTCCAACAAAATAGAGGTTACAATTTATAATTTTTTCGAAATCAGAAAAATAAAAGTTCTCCGGAAGGAAAGCGTGCTATTCCGGTGCTACATATATATGACTTATATGATTTTGCGTTGTGGCTCAATTATCTTAGAACCTTCTACAACCAGGCAACGATGTTCACTTTGGTCATATTCGTGCAATATACATTCCACCACAGAAAATTAAATATGATGATAAAGAGTTGCTGGAAGATCTTGAAAAGGAATAAGTATGTTAACAAATGCATGTTCTATTTGTATGTGGAGTGTGTCTTTTTATGCCACCTTTACATGTTTCGTATAATTATTATCTGTATATGGTAAGATCCTAATACTGGACGTTTCGTCCCCGAGAATTGCCCTCGATACAAATTAATGTGATGTTAGTTTGTGACTGTGCTTAACATGGTGAAGAATGAAGGCCTTTGTCGGCGTCAGTCCTCGAAGTCTTCAAGAATAAGAACTTCCATTCTCCTGATATTGTTCCCGTCTAGGCCGTTTCTTCTATCTAACTGTTGCATATTTCGTCACTTTCCATCAGATAACTTGACATGGATATTACATCAACAAGAAATGGATATTTGTATCTAATATCACTCAAGCTGGTGGTAGGGCCGTGTGCTCATGTCATGCAAGATGTCGGCATGAACATCTACAATATAAGCGTGGCTATGATACCGAACATCACAATTATTCGCATATCACTTCTGCACATCAGAATAAATATAATATTATGTTTGCTTGATTCATCGATGTTCTGTATATGTCACGATCTTATTCAGAGGACTATTAGTACGATGAAATATTACCTATGTTTGATCCTATCTGTAGAACTGAACGACACATTAGTACGATGAAATATTACCTATGTTTGATCCTATCTGTAGAACTGAACGACACATTAGTACGATGAAATATTACCTATGTTTGATCCGATCTGTACAACTGAACGACACATTAGTACGATGAAATATTACCTATGTTTGATCCGATCTGTACAACTGGACGACACATTAGCACTATGAAATATTACCTATGTTTGATCCGATCTGTACAACTGAACGACACATTAGTACGATGAAATATTACCTATGTTTGATCCGATCTGTACAACTGAACGACACATTAGTACGATGAAATATTACCTATGTTTGATCCGATCTGTACAACTGAACGACACATTAGTACGATGAAATATTACCTTTGTTTGATCCGATCTGTACAACTGAACGACACATTAGTACGATGAAATATGACCTATGTTTGATCCGATCTGTACAACTGAACGACACATTAGTACGATGAAATATTACCTATGTTTGATCCGATCTGTACAACTGAACGACACATTAGTACGATGAAATATGACCTATGTTTGATCCGATCTGTACAACTGAACGACATATTAGTACGATGAAATATTACCTATGTTTGATCCGATCTGTACAACTGAACGACACATTCAATCTAATTCTCTCTCTTTCATTCGAGTACCAATTGAGCATCTCTTTTGTCAGAAATGTATCTAATCTCTTATGAACAAGACAATATCATGCTTATGCAAAAACAACAAAAAGTACCATCTCATAGCTCCTTTTTCTCATCCTCCAAACTCTATATACAATATTCGTCCTTTAGATAAAGCCTATATAGGTTATTCACCGGGAAACATGTATGTCCACCTTTCAATAGAGGTAAAAAGAACACGACAACCTCTTATGAAATGTACGTCACTTGTTTAACCAAAACGTCACAAAGTTTGACCACACTGTTATAAATCACACCGTAAATTCACTGGCAAACAAAGTGCCAGTACATTCAACTGTAAAATTGCGTTGCACCGTATTTTACAATTACCGCTTTTTAACAGGCTTTACACTGTAAAATTTATAATTATCATTTATTGACAGGCATTCAACTGTAACTTAGGTTGCACTGTAATTCACAATGATACCGTTTTTTAACATCCTTCAAACTGTATAATAATTTACGCGGCACCGTTGTCTAGAATTATCGGTTCCGCGGCAACGTAGATCATTGAAAGGCCGAAATGGCCCTTGCTCTTTTGAGTATTGCCGGTTTTCGTGCTTAAAAATGTGGTCACCGCAAGTTTCGTAAATATTCACGAAGGAATCTGTGAAATTATTACACGAATAGTGGGACACAAATAACCCAAACCGTACTATAGACAGAATAATAGAGTCAGCCGCTGCGTCCGTCCCAGGGCGTGTTCTGATAACGCTCTGAATGATGTATCGTACAACGCAGGTGTCGAATGTTTCCTGCAAGTGGGAGTTCGTGTGCAAATATATCCACCTCCTTTCAGAGAACACAGGATTGTTTGTTCGTAGTTTACCCATTCCAGTTGATATCAACTGAAATATCACAGTTCAATTTAAAGATTAATTTGTTTACGATTAAATATACTGTAAACTCCAACATACATTTACCGTGAAATAACGGTAATTTATAAAGGTGCTATATTTTAGCACAGGTGAAAAGTTAAAGATAAATAAATTGTAAACTTGTCAATACATTCCAGCCAAACCATGTATATTCGTTTGAAGTTTGGATATACCATGGTAAATGCTCTTCCGTTCATATGAATAACTTTTGACCATTAGACACCCATTCCGGCATATGTCAATCAAATTACATTGTCTCATCTCTTCTTGGAGTGAGCCGATTGCCAAATGGTTACACTCTTGTCTACAATACAAAAGGTAAACGGTATTAATGCCAAGTTATTATAACCTGACAACTTTTATGTTCCGTCCTTGATTTGATATACATTCACGTGCCACTGCGTTTAAGTGAAATATACTGATGTGAATAATTGAAGAAAGAAACTCTTTTCGAAAGATTTTGGTGAGCTTCTTCATCGTCTTGTAAGTAACACAACCAACTATTTCGTCGGTTTGTAACGCCACGCAACTTGGGGATGATCGAGCAACATTTATGTTTGGTTTTGATTTCTTCTGATTTTTCTTCTTTTTTTTCTTTTTTTTGAAACCGGAAGAAAATTCATCCGATCACATACCGTTCTCAATAGTTACACTGCAAACAACTTGACGGAGTAGTTTGTCGCAAACTGTCACAAACGGTGTTCTGTCCGCGTCAGTCTATCATATGTTTGATAGTCTTTTGTCTAGTCCTCCTTATATTCTGTGCTGAAACTGAAATGTTTCTGGAACATTGATATCCAGACTCTACAGAGAACAGACATGTGTATCTGATGCTGAAATATTTCAGTAATATTGGTATCCAGAATCTACATACAACGGACATATTTGATGCAAGCCAATTTGAAATAATTAAAAAGAGCAATGATCAAGGTGGTGTCCATGAAGGTGCAGTAGAAGCAGTAGAATGGTATTGATAAAATTCATTGCCTTTCGCAACTTGCTGCGAGTAATTTAGAGCTCCATATGTGACATGTCTTTAAATTACTGTGTTTAAACGCGCTACGGTACATAGCTTACAATAGGGTAGTGCCTTCCGTTTAATGTAAGTAACATTAGTATCAAGAGACACGTGCTCTACAGAGAGCAACCCTATTTGGTACTGACCTATTTCAGCAACATTGATATCCAAAGTCTACAGAGAATAGATATATTTGGTACCGAACTACTTCAGCAACATTGATATCAACAAAGTTGTTTTCCATAATATCGTTTGGTTTCTAGTTTTCAACTACTAAAATGTCCCTCAAAGGACAGTGTTATCCAAACTCCACAGAGAACAGACATATCTGGTACTGAACCATTTTAGTAACACTCATATTTAAACGGTGAGCTTACGCTGTACTGTTTTTATATAATTGTGATCGTTTTTCTTGAAGTAACTCGAGTACAGAAGCCTAACATGCAAATATGTTATCGGTTGCCTAGTGTCCGTTTTCTTCGCCTGTATCACAATCACCTGATTACTTCAGAGTAACGTTACCAACTGTTTTTTTCTGCTGGCCTGTATCAGCTTTTTTTGTACAGATCCTCAGTAATTACTGACATTTGGTGGCATAAATCGCTGTATGGTGTTATTACTGTTACTCTCGTTCAACGAAATTTATTTTTACATGGGATTTGTTACGCCAGAGTGGGTGGTGCAAAAAATTAAGTAATATCTTTAGTGATGTTGACTTAGGTAATGTTTATAATAGTATGAAACAGTGTGATCTTGAAATGTATCAAGCTCTGTCCTTGAAGGAAATAGCAGATTGATGGTCGCGTATTATACAGAAAAAAGGACAAAAGTCACTTTCAAACATGAATAGAACACCGAAAATTATGTTTTATTTAATCTGTCAATGTGGTGTTTTGCCCTTAAGAATTGAGGTCGGCAGATAGTGTGGAGAAAATGTTAATGAAAGAATTTGTACATCATGTGACGCTAATCAAATTAAGAATGAAGAGCACTTTGTTTTTTACTGTTCAGTTTATGAAGAGGAAAGACGAGATTTGTTCAAGAAGCATTTTTTGAAAATATAATATCTGATAAGCTGAAATACCTTTTTGAAAATTATACAAGAAAATTCAGTCATTTTATCCGGAAAGGAGAAATATTTTGTATGCATACCGAGCCACGTGATTCAATATTTATTTGTTTAAAGTGGCTGATAAGCCCGTATGGGCTGGGTGGTGTTGTATAATATTTGATATATTTATCTTGTTATGTACCTGCCACTATAAATAATAAAGAAATATACTATACTATAGTGTTATTTTTGTATCTTAGATGATTTCTGCTGGAACAACCATTGTTGTTTGATTGAAACATACCATGATGAATCCGTAACTTACTGTAGCTATTTATTGTCACTGTTGAAGATAGCTAATTCTCTGGTAACTCTCAAATGTACAAGATTTATTTGTTCTCTTGGAATTATTGACTGTGAAGTGTTTAATATGCCGCCGTAGAGTACCTAATATGGTTGACTTCATAGTGTTTAGTTGTTAGCAGGTTCCCGACAGATGGAGTTGTAACGCATGACAGCATGAGCTGAAGGATATTATTAATACTGTGACAAGACGACTTGACAGATAGCCTTTGGCTCTCTCCCTGATGACA